>JAASAO010001947.1:0-136758 GCA_017311375.1 Mytilus coruscus | reverse complement strand
ACATAAGTGACCCTTAGTGGTGGTATTGTTAATAAAGATACTTGTATAAGGGAGCTACCATTTGATTTTTATGGGGGAGAGGGCTAGGATGAGATATTTTGTCCTGCATTTTTTAGTTGTAATCTCTGTCCTGCCTTTTATTTTCACTCAATTCGGTCCTGCCTTTTTTATTAGTTTATCCTGACTTTTTACATAAATTGTCATCCTGCCTTTTTTTTTGCCAAGTTGCTCATCCTGCCTTTTTTACTCAAAACTCCTGTCCTGCCTTTTTTCAAATTTCATCCTAGCCCCCATAAAAATCAAATGGTAGCTCCTAAAACTAGATATCACTGGAATCAGAATTTTCTCTAGTTTATAATGAAATAAAAATAAAGTGCAATTTTAACATAATGAATAAAATGTCTGCAGGGTATAATGAAATAAAAATAAAGTGCAATTTTAACATAATGAATAAAATGCTCCATGGGCGCAGCTTGATCGACCACAGAGGTCGAACCCTGAATAGTTGGGGCAAGTATGGACACAACATTCAAGCTTGATACAGCTCTGAATTTGGATTGTGATTAAATATTTGACACAGCATAGGTTTCTGACACAGAATGAATGTGGTCTAAGAACTTAAAATTTTAAATTGGACATTCACCTATTATGGTCCAATATCCAAAATCTAAATACATGGTTAGATTCAGCATATCAAAGAACCCCAAGAGTTCAATTTTTGATGAAATCAAACAAGTTTAATTTTGGACCCTTTTGACCTCAATGTGTACAAAGTTGATAACAGGGCCCAAAAATCAAAAATCTAAATGCATGGTTAGATTCAGCATATCAAAGAACCCCATATATTCAATTTTTGTTGAAATCAAACAAAGTTTAATTTTGGACCCCAATTTGGACCAACTTGAAAACTGGGCCCATAATCAAAATCTAAATACATGTTTAGATTCAGCATATCAAAGAACCCGTATATTCAATTTTGTTGAAATCAAACAAAGTTTAATTTTGGACCCTTTGGACCTTAATGTAGACCAATTTGAAAACGGGACCAAAATTAAGAATCTAAATACACGGTTAGATTCGCATATCAAAGAACCCCAATAATTCAATTTTGATGAAATCAAACAAAGTTTAATTTTGGACCCTTTTGACCTCAATGTGGACAAAGTTGATAACGGGCCTAAAATCAAAAATCTAAATACATGTTTAGATTCAGCATATCAAAGAACCCTAAGAATTCAATTTTGTTAAAATCAAAATAAGTTTAATTTGTGGACCCTTTGGACCTTACAAATGTAATGTAGACCAATTTGAAAACGGACCAAAAATTAAGAATCTAAATACACAGTTAGATTCGGCATATCAAAGAACCCCAATAATTCAATTTTGATGAAATCAAACAAAGTTTAATTTTGGACCCTTTTGACCTCAATGTAGACAAAGTTGATAACGGGCCCAAATATCAAAAATCTAAATATATGGTTAGATTCAGCATATCAAAGAACCCTAAGAATTCAATTTTGTTAAAATCAAACTAAGTTTAATTTTGGACCCTTTGGACCTTAATGTAGACCAATTTGAAAACGGGACCAAAAATTAAGAATCTAAATACACAGTTAGATTCGGCATATCAGAGAACCCCATTAATTCAATTTTGATGAAATCAAACAAAGTTTAATTTTGGACCCTTTGGACCTCAATGTGGACCAATTTAAAACGGGCCCAAAATCCAAAAACTTAATACACGGCTAGATTCAGCATATTAAAGAACCCCAAGAGTTCAAGAATAAAACCCCATTGAAATTGGTCAAGAAATAAGCAATTTATACAAAGTATCTTCTTTGCACAATACTGTGCAATTGAATATTTCTTGCAATTGTGCAATACTGTGCAATTGAATATTTCTTGCTATTGCTAATACTGTACAATTGACAATTTCTTGCTATTGCGCAATATTGTGCTATTGGATATTTCTTGCTATTGTGCAATACTGTGCAATTGAAGATTTCTTGCTATTAGCGCAATACTGTGCAATTGAAAATTTCTTGCTATTGCACAATACTTATTATATAATAATTAACACATCCTGTTTGGTGTGTATCTCCTGCCATATCATTATTATTTGCTTTTAAATATAAATCAGAAATAACCAACTTAAAATGGAAAATTTTAAAGAAAAAAAGGAAAAAAGGAAAAAAAATCCCCCAATTTTTTGAACCCCCTTATGATTCATAACCCCTAAACTCAATCCCAGCCTTCCCTTTGAGGTATGGTACCTTTCAGTACAATTTCAGAGAGATCCATACACTTGAACACAAGTTATTGTCTGGAAACTAGAAAAATGCTTATTTTTGGCCCCTTTTTGGCCCCTAATTCCTAAACGTTTAGGGCAATTACCCCCAAACTCAATTCCAGCTTTCCCTTTGTGATATGGAACCTTGTAGTACAATTTCAGGAAGATCCATACACTTACACACAAGTTATTGTCATTAAACTAGAAAAATGCTTGTTTTTTGCCCCTTTTTTTGCCCCTAATTCCTAAAATTTTGAGGCAATTACCCCCAAAAATCAATCCCAGCATTCCCTTTGTGATATGGAACCTTGTGGTACAAAGTCAGAGAGATCCATACACTAACACACAAGTTATGCCTGGAAGTTACAAAAATGCTTATTTTTGGCCCCTTTTTGGCCCCTAATTCCTTAACTGTTGGTACCATAACCCCCAAAATCAATCCCAACCTTCCTTTTGTGATATTGAACCTTATGGTAAAATTTCATAGAGATCCATTCACTTAAACTAAAGTTAGAGTGCGAAACCAATGCGTCTTCGGACGAAGACGCCGGACGACGACGACGACGACGACGACGACGCCAACGTCATACCAATATACGACCACAAAATTTTTTGCGGTCGATAAAAAGTTCTATGTAAATGATAAAAAGCCAAATTTCAACATGAAAACCTGAAATCAGGTCATGTGCATTATTACCCATGTAAGCATGATACAGGCACATTTCATATAATCAAAACTGTATGAATTTCATAGATTTTACCTGCTCTTTTAAATTATTCTTGCTTCAGGGTATGTTTGCCTGCTTCGAAAGAGCTACAGTAGCTACAAATAAGTTTTCAATTTTCACTACCAAAAAAACAGGAAGTTTACAGTGTTGTCTCCCCCTAAAACAGGTATATTTCTTCTAATTTTTTACATTATTTTAATCATTCAACCTGTTTTAATTGAAAGTTAACTAACTAATTTTAACCCATCAAATACAAAAAACATGATACTTTTTCACCAATTATGTAAATAAAAAGGGATTTCCCTCCATGGCTATTTTTAGTCAGGGAATGACCCCTAGTTTTTATACGAAACTGTTCCAGACCATATGAGTATTTGGACCATACGCGTATGGTCATGACCATCTGTGTATATACTTATATGGTCCGACCATATGCGTATGGTCTAGTTAATTGAGACGATGAACTTTGAAAAGGTGTCACATAAATTAAGAGTTTCTAAAATTAAATTTTGACTTATTCAACCATATGGTAGTCATTTTACATGATTAATTTGATAATGTGAATATTACAAGTAAGAATTATAGTTAAATAATTTTACATGATCATTATCGATTTGCCCATACGAAACGCAATATGTCGACTTTGGAAAATTACTTCAAGAAATATCTAAACCCAGCAAACAAAATAACGTTAATGTAACATTATTCTTACATTAATTTTATGTTATAATAATGTTACTTACTTATGAACGTTTTTACATCATTTTGTAGACTCGAGTAACATTAAAGTAACAATCCAAGTAACGTTAAAAGGAAATGTAAAACTAACGTTATAGTAACGTTTCTATTTATGTTATTTGTTTACATTAAACTAACGTTAGCGTAACATCCATTATAACATCATATATTAATATAAAACTAACGTTGAGTAACATTTTATACTTATTGACTGGGTATGAGTGGAATAGTAAGTCCCGAGGTGCAACTATTGCCCTGAGGCGTATATTCCACGAATATCCAGTCAGTAAGTGTTTTATTATACTGAAAGAGACAACAGACAATAAATGTCGAGTCTTAATCAACTATCATCATATAAAAGCAGAAACACAACCATACTGTTTAACCTTTACTTCATATATATTCTGAATACTAAGGCTACGTCCTGCACTGATGTCAACCCTAGATACAATAAGTAACTCCCGCAGATACCAACATCTTCCAATCCCGAAGCTGCAGTTGAAATTCGCTAAATATAATGACGCTTGCAGTCAAATAGTTTCATCGAGGGCCAATAGTTGGAAACTATTGTCTGACTGGTCAAATAGTTCAACGCTTGCAATTTGAAAAATAGTGAAAATATTGTGTACTTATTTTATATAGAAAATGATAACTGATGTATAATAATTCCTATTACGTTATATATTTACATAAAACTGACATTACAGTACCATTTCTTATAACGTTATATATTTACATAGAACTAATGTTACTGTAACATTTACTAATACCATTAGTATTTGACAGAGAAAAAGTTTTAAGTTACATTGTTGAGTAACATCGTTAATAACGTTAGTTATAAACTTTTATCAACTTTAATGAAACCCTGCTTTCTAATGTAACAATTTCTGTACCTTCATCCTGGAGCTGTCCTTGCATACTTTGCTATTTTTATGCTACAATGTCCGATGCAGATATCTTTCGTGGAAGATTTTATCCAACCTATCCAGCCACTAAGAAGTGTTACAAATCAATTCATATCACACGCAACACATAAATAGTAACCAGAAAGGTACAGCTACTGCTCCAAACATGCTAAAAAAATATCAACAGTCATGACATAACTTAATTAATACGTAATGACAAATTGCCATTTTTATGCCCCTGCCGTTATGGAGGGGACATTAAGTTTACCCTTGTCTGTCTGTACGCACGTCCCAAAATTGGTTTCCGTTCTCTAACTTGAGTTTGCCTCAACCAAATGTTATGAAACTTATACACAATGCTTATTACCACAAAACACAGATCAAGTTTGAATTTTGGTGGCGCCACTTTAACCGTTCTAGAGTTATGCCCTTTATTAATGGAAAAATTGCAAAATTTTTAGTTTCCGTTCTCTAACTTAAGTTTGCCTCAACCAAATGTTATGAAACTTATACACAATGCTTATTACCACATAATACAGATCAAGTTTGAATTTTGGTAGCGTCACTCTAACCGTTCTAGAGTTATGCCCTTTATAAATGAAACTAGAGGCTCCCAAGAGCCTGTGTCGCTCACCTGATTCTACTTTGGTTTTGGACATCATGTAAAATAGACAAAAATCATAACAGATATATCCTAATAATGATTGAGGCCAAATTTGGTTTAATATTGGCCCCGTATTTTAATCAAAAGCAGAAGACTTTGTAAAGTTTACAGAAATTACCAATAAATTCATTGAAATTGTAGAAAATGACTTTATAAGGACAATGACAAATCAGCTACAAAGTAACAACACTTGGTCAGCACCTCAAAAGAAACATTCATACCATGTTTGGTTTCAATCCATTAAGCGGTTTTCTAGAAGAAGACATTTGTATATATTTCCCATAGGGTCCTTTGTTAAACTAAGTCCCCCGTTGGCAGCCATCTTAGTTGATGGATTTGCTACAAAGTAACAACACTTGGTCAGCACCTCATAAGGAACATTCATGCCATGTTTTATTTCATTCCATTTAGTGGTTCTCTAAAAGAAGACATTTGTATGTATTTTCCATAGGGTCCTATGTTAAACTAAGTCCCTCTCTGGCGGCCATCTTGGATGATGGATCGGCTTCAAAGTAACAACACTTGGTCAGCACCTCATAAGGAACATTCATGCCATGTTTGGTTTCATTCCATTTAGTGGTTCTCTAAAAGAAGACATTTGTATGTATTGTCCATAGGGTCCTATGTTAAACAAAGTCCTCAGCTGGCAGCCATCTTGGATGATGGATGGCCTACAAAGTTACAACACTTGGTCAGCACCTCATAAGGAACATTCATGCCATGTTTTATTTCATTCCATTTAGTGGTTCTCTAAAAGAAGACATTTGTATTTATTTCCCATAGGGTCCTATGTTAAACTAAGTCCCTATCTGGCGCCATCTTGGATGATGGTTCGCTTCAAAGTAACAACACTTGGTCAGCAATTCAAAAGGAACATTCATGCCATGTTTGGTTTCATTCCATTAAGTGGTTCTCTAAAAGAAGACATTTGTATGTATTGTCCATAGGGTCCTATGTTAAATGAAGTCCCGCTGGCGCCTATCTTGGATGATTGATCGCCTACAAAGTTACAACGCTTGGTCAGCACCTCATAAGGAACATTCATGCCATGTTTTATTTCATTCTATTTAGTGGTTCTCTAAAAGAAGACATTTGTATTTATTTCCCATAGGGTCCTATGTTAAACTAAGTCCCTCTCTGGTGGCCATTTTGGATGATGGATCGGCTACAAAGTAACAACACTTGGTCAGCACCTCCTAATGAACATTCATGCTATGTTTTGTTTCATTCCATTCAGTGGTTCTCTAAAAGAAGTCATTTGTATGCATTTCCATAGGGTCCTATGTTAAACTAAGTCCCTCACTGGCGGCCATTTTGGATGATGGAACGGCTACAAAGTAACGGGCCAGGTGAGCTAAAACTACAAAATTTTAATTTCCGTTCTCTTACTTAAGTTTGCCTCAACCAAATGTTATGAAACTTATACACAATGCTTATTACCACAAAATACAGATCAAGTTTGAATTTTGGTGGGGTCACTTTAACCATTCTCGAGTTATGCCCTTTATAAATGGGAAAAAAATGCCAAATTTTTAGTTTCCGTTCTCTAACTTAAGTTGCCTCAACCAGTTATGAAACTTATACACAATGCTCATTACCACAAAACACAGATCAAGTTGAATTTTGAGGCGTCACTTTAACCATTATCGTGTTATGCCCTTTATAAATCGAAAATTGCAAAATTTTTAGTTTCCGTTCTGTAACTTAATTTTGCCCCAACCAAATATTATGAAACCTATACCCAATACTTATTATCACAAAACTCAGATCAAGTACAAATTTGGGTAGCGTCAGTTTTATTGTTTTTGAGTTATGTCCCTTTATAATGTTGTATGCAAGCGGGCATCATCTGTGTCCATGGGGACACATTCTCCATTTATTTAAACATATATTATATAAGTATTATTTACTATGATACTAACACAAGTACTAATACTATTAAACTTTGCAACTAAGATTTTTAAATGTAAAATATATAAACTTAAATAGGACGGACAGGAGTGCATCTTTATCTTGAACCAGTAAAGACGTCTTAAACACTTTAAAAGAATTGAAAACAAAGTTTTTAGACTATAGAAAATAATGCGCTACAAAAAAAATCCTTTCTTTTAATCATTTGAAATCTGAATCATGATTTATCAAGAGGAATAACAGTGGTATATGAAAATATTGAACATTAAGAAAATCAAATGGTCGTCCCTTAAAATTCAGATAAAGTAATATAAATTAAAACTATATTCAGTGATGGTCCAAAGTAAACTGACCATCAATCATATTTACAATTTGCAATAAGGATGGGTTTTGGCAAGGATTAAATTGAGTGTTGACAATGTACAAATGAATAAAAATAATCCCATGAATTGTCCAATGTTTATTCAGGTTGTATGATTAAGAAAAAGATGGACAAAATTAGAAAGCTTTATTTACCTTTTTCCAATAAGCTTCCTATTTGCTTTTAGCGTATCGATCGAAGTGCATAAATGTTTAAATGTATGTAATTGATAGTAATGGCACTCTATGTTTCCTTCTTTTTTTTTTAATTGACGTCATATACTAGCGTGTGACATCATGTTATAGAATGGTTAGTTATTTAACGTAAATTCATATGTTTATTTAACGTTAGAAAATCTAGTCATTGTACCGTCGTATTAATTTTATGTTATAATTTCGTATGAAGAAAAAGGTAATATTTTAACGTTGCATTTACGTAAGTTCAACATTGCTAATAGGATGTTATTTTTTAACTTTACAAGAACGTTTTTAAAACATAAAATAATGATTTCCTCGACGTTTTACTAACGTTATTCTAACATAGTACGTGATCGTCTTAAAGCATGGAATACTCTGAGGGGAATAACTGTAGACTTTAAGCAAACATTTTTCTTCTACTAAAAGAAACACGGCTGTACATTGAAACTATGGATTTTTATTGTTTAACGACATTAGAATAAGGACCATGCACTCATGCATTAAAAATTTCAAAGAAATGCATATTTACACAGGTGGTATGGTTGACAGAATTATTTAGTTTTACTTACCATTAGTTAGATTCATGTATGCTTTTGGTAAATCAAAATGCAGAAATAGTTAAGACATTTATAACAAAAAGAATTGTCAATTTACTACAACTTGTAATGGAACGCCATCTCAGTCTCTTTCTGAAAATATATGACGTCACATTCAAGCATGGGATTTAAGTATACCATGGTTAGTATTCAAATGTTTATTATTATGTTAATTCAACATTATATAAATGTTATCAATTAACGTTTTCAATAATGTTATTTAGACATCGATTATGGTATAAATTTTACGTTATAAATTGCTCAAATACAGACGTTTATAGTATATAGGCGGATCCAGAAATTTTCATAAGGGTCCACTGACTGCCTAAGAGGGGCCCGCTCCAGTCATGCTTCAGTGATTCCCTAAATAATCAACCAAATTTTTCCACAAAGGGGCCCGGCCCCAGGAAAACCTCTAAATCCACCTCTGGTATAACATTACCTTTACGTGAGTGAAAATAAGTAGAAATGAGAAGAAATTTTGTTTTTGAAATAATAATTTAAACACTAAGAAAACAGAAAAAATTCATGCCCCAAATGCATATGGTTTCACTTACGGATGAATATCAGCAGTATAAAGACGATTTGAATTGACTCTTAGCGAATGCAAGAGAACAGATACACCAAGATTTAGACAATATACAGATGTAAAAGATAAATGAATTCAGATAGTAACTTGTGCCGCTTTTTGTTCAGGGAATGAGCTGTGTGTTCCTGCTAAGTAAGATAGAATTATTCGAAAAATACCTATATGGTCTAAATACTCATATGGTCCAGCCTGTTAATAACCAAATGAGTATAATACTCATATGGTCGGTCGGACCATATGAGTATACGATATGGTCATGACCATACGGGAATGGTCCAAATACTCATATGGTCCGGAACATATATATATATTTGTTTTCCCAAAGAAGATACTTGATAATCACTTAGTGATCAAAATTCACTCATATTGTCCCCTTTTTAGGGTAATGGTGTGGCACACATTCCATTTCTGCCCTCTGCAATTATACAATTAACAACAGAGTTTCTTTTCAGGATAAATGTAGTTCAGTGTTCCCCTAGGATTTTTGGATACCCCAAGGTAAGCTTGGCAACAGATTTGTAATATATGCATTGCATCTCGACACATTTCCTTTATCCTCTGACATTATATCACATAAATTAGTTTTGATTAAATTAAATTAAAATGCTCAAATGTCTTCAGACTACGACAACTTCATACCATTATATGGCCGCAAAAATTTTGCAGTCGTATAAAATAGATATATAAATCTGTATTCTCCCAAAGAAACTACTTGGATTCACTGGTATTACTAAGTGATGAACAAGCATTTAAATCACCACCCTGAGCAGTGATTGTCAGATGCGGATCCAGGATTTTGAAAAAGGGGAAGGTGCTACAAACAAGATATAGTGGCATAGTATAGACATACATCATGACATATATACAAATATATACAACAATTTAACCATGATAATATGAAAAGGAAATTTTAATACACTATATCATGTATATGTAAAGCTACAATTTAGTAATGAAGTAAACAAAGGTACTTCCAAATTCACCTTATCTCAGTAAAATGTCCACAATCAGACTAGAATTTATCCTGTACCTTTACTTTTATATATATATATATACCAGTATACTGTGTGAAGTTCTGTGAAAAATGCTCTGTGGGGCCCAGCTTGATACAACCGCAGATGTCAAACCCTGAACAGCTGGGGCAAGTATGGACACTACATTCAAGCTTGATACAGCAAAATCTAAATACACGGTTGGATTAAGTATATCCCAGTACAACAAGAATTTACTTTATTTATTTATTAATGGACAATATCAGTTTTTAAAGTGGTTCACTTCATCAAAAATATATATATACATTTGTATATAACTCATTCCGAAAATTAATGTATATACATTATAAAGGTCTACAACTCAACAACGATAAAAGCTAAAATTGTGAAAATCTAACTTGACCTTCATTTAGTCACAGAAAACAACATATCTAAATTTGAAAAGATTTCGTTAAAGCGTTTTTATACAACTGCAAAAATTGGCATAAGTATATTGCTATCATGTCGTCGTCGGGCGTCTGAAGACAGATTTGGTTTAAGTGAATGGATCTCTATGAAATTTTACCAGAAGGTTCAATACCACATAGGAGGTTGGGATTGATTTTAAGGGTTATGGTACCAACAGTTTAGGAAGTAGGGGCCAACAAGAAGCATTTTTGTAGTTTCAGACAATAACTTGTGTGTAAGTGTATGGATCTCTGAAATTGTACCACAAGGTTTCATATCACAAAGGGAAGGCTGGGATTGAGTTTTGGGGTAATTGCCCCAAACGTTCAGGAATTAGGGGCAAAAAAGGGGCCAAAAACAAGCATTTTTCTAGTTTCCAGACAATAACTTGTGTGTCAGTGTATGAATCTCTCTGAAATTGTACCACAAGGTTCCATACCACAAAGGGAAGGCTGGGATTGAGTTTGGGGTAATTGAATGTTTAGAAATTAGGGGCAAAAAGAGGCCAAAACAAGCATTTTTCTAGTTTCCAGACAATAACTTGTGTTAAAGTTTATGGAACTCTCTGAAATTGTACATTTTTCCTGAAAAGAAAATAATCTTCAAAATTTCAAAAAATTTGGGCAGGGGAGGAGGGGTTAAAAAGTTGGGGGATTTTTTATTTTTGGGGTTCATATTTTTTCTTCAAAATTATTATTATAACAGATTAACTAAGTATTGTGCAACAGCACAGTATTCTGCAATAGCACAGTATTGTGCAATAGCAAGAAATCTTCAATTGAAAATAAATACAAATCTTTTAACCAGTTTCAATGGGATTAATTTAAAGTCTTTAATTTTGGGGTTCTAACCTTGTATTACTATTTTGGATATTGGGCCCCATTTTTAAATTGGTCTACATTGAGGTTCAAAGGGTCCAAAATTAAACCTTGTTTGATTTCATCAAAACTGAATTATTGCCGCCTATGATCATGATGATATGCTGAATCTTATAATGCATTTAGATTTTTATTTTTGGCCCTGTTTTCAAATTAGTCCATATTAAGGTTTGAAGGGTCCAAAATTAAACTTTGTTTGATTTCAACTAAAATTAAATTTTGGTGTTTTTATAAGCTGAATCTAACCATGTTGTTAGATTTTGGATATCAGACCATACTATGTAAATTAAATGTCCCATTTCAAATTTTTAAGATCTTTGACCACATTTATTTGTGTCAGAAACCAGTATATTATGTCAAAATTTGATCACAATCCAAATTCTGACAGTATCAAGCTTGAATATTGTGTCCAAACTTGCCCCAACTGTTCAGGGTTCTACCTCTGCGGTCATATCAGGCTGTGCTCATGAAGCATTTTATTAAGTTATTGCATGGACAATGCTCTAAGTATAACTTTTCGCTACTTAAAGGTCTACAACTCAACAAGGATAAAAGTTAAAATTGTGAAAATCGAACTAGACCTTCATTTAGCCACAGAAAACAACAAATCTAAATATGAAAAGATTTCATCAAACCGTTTTCAAGTTATTGCACAGACACTGTTTGGCAGCCGCCTGCCCACCATGCATCACCAAATTAATAACCAATATTTTCCTTTGAAATCCGTTAATGAACAGTAAATTTCAAATTATATCTACATGTATACATAATTTCTAAAATTAGATTTTGATGCTATATCTATTTTTAACTATAAATCTACATTGTACTAATAATTTCTATTAATTGTGCAATACAGCTCTTAATTTGGAATGTGATTAAATATTTGACATAGCATAGGTTTCTGACACAGGATGAATGTTGTCTAAGAAGTTTAATTTGGACCCTTTGGACCTCAATGTGGACCAATTTGATAACGATGCAAAATCCAAAATGTAAATACAGTTAGATTCGCATATCAAAGAACCCCATAAATTTAATTTTGTTAAAATCAAACAAAGTTTGATATTGAAAACTGGGCCCAAAATCAAAAATCTAAAAATACATGTTCAGATTCAGCAAATAAAAACCCTTGAATTCAATTTTGTTAAAATCAAAACAAGTTTAATTTTGGACCCTTACGACCTTAATGTGGACCAATTTGAAAAAACATAATATACTGTTGGTAAGTTATTGTAAAATCTGTCTAAATTGCACCCCACCTGTAGTGTGTGTCCAAGACATGTTATTTCTTTAAAATTAAATAAGATTCTGTCATTTTTTTTTAGACACATATACATCTATACCTGTTATACCAAAACCTCAGACTTATCCATAGTGGTACCTTTTAAACTGAACTATACACAAACTTTAACATGTTAAGGCCAGGCAAAACAGATGTTCGTTCCCTAAACCTCCCCAGTCTGTTTATACCCTCTGGGTTAATTCTTTTTTCAACAAATAAAAACCACCAACAGACTCTCTTTCAAGACAATCATCAATAATGATTTAATTGGCTGACAATTGCTTTAAAAATAATTTGTTTATCAATCTTAAAGTTTAAAATTTTGTATATATATCGCAATATAGACCAAGACGTAATGTCAAATAAATGTGGATAGTGTCCACATGTGGACACAGATGATGCCCCACTTGCATATCATATAGTTATAAAGGGACATAACTGAAGAACGGTAAAAGTGACGCTACCCAAATTTGAACTTGATCTGAGTTTTGTGGTAATAAGCATTGTGTGTAAGTCTCATAACCTTTGGTTGAGGCTAACTTAAGTAGAGAACAGAAACTAAAAATTCAGCAATTTTTCTATTTGTAAACACAATTTTTCTATTTGTAAACACGCATAACTCTAGAACAGTTGTGTATAAGTTTTATAACATTTGGTTGAGACAAACTAAAGTTAGAGAACGGAAACGAAAAATTCAGCAATTTTATGTTTATAAAGGACATAACTCAAGAATGTTAAAAGTGTCGCCACCAAATTTCGTAATTAATCTGTATTATGTAGTCATAAGCATTGTGTATAAGTTTCATAACATTTGGTTGAAGCAAACTAAAGTTAGAAAGGAAACAAAAATTTGTACTCGATCTTAGTTTTGTGGTAATGAATATTGTGTATAGGTTTCATAATGTTTGGTTGGGGCAAACTTAAGTTACAGAATGGAAACTAAAAATTTTGCAATCTTTAGATTTATAAAGGGCATAACTCAATAATGGTTAAAGTGACACTACCCAAATTCAACTTGATCTGTGTTTTATCAGTGGAAATCATTGATTGTAGTTGATTCAACTATAATCATGGACAAAGGAGGTTAACTCCAATTTTAAAAATTACTTGATATTTAAAAGAAAATAAAAATTTTGCACTTTTTCCATTTATAAAGGGCATAACTCTAGAACGGTTACAGTGACGCCACCAAAATTCAAACCTGATCTGTGTTTTGTGTTAATAAGCATTGTGTATAAGTTTCATATCAATTGGTTGAGGCAAACTTAAGTTAGAGAACGGAAACTAAAAATTTTGCAATTTTTCCATTTATAAAGGGGCATAACTCTAGAACGGTTAAAGTGACGCCACCAACATTCAAACTTGATCTGTGTTTTGTGGTAATAAGCATTGTGTATAAGTTTCATAACATTTGGTTGAGGCAAACTCAAGTCAGAGAACAGAAACCAATTTTGGGACGACGCACGTACAGACGGACAAGGGTAAACTTAATGCCCCACCGCTAGGGCGGGGGCATAAAGGTGAAAACCTAGTCCAAATAATTATGATTAAATAATTATTTTGGCTAGGTTTTCACTCTTTATGTTTTAACAAATATATTTTAGTCCTACCATATGTAAAGGATTTCAAGACGTTTAGGCCATTAACGAGTTTGGCCTTGGTTGATTTCAGAACAGAAAATATAAAGACTACACAAACATGCATACGCCCATGATTGTCAATGTTCAGTTCGGACAATCGGTTACAAATTTTACAAATACAAATATAAATTTATAGGGCACATAGGTTAATAAGAATCACAAATACAAAAACAATGATAATAAAAACTAAAATAAAAATACAAGTCTTAAACATTCTTATTAACTACTTAATATGATTTTAAGTTACTTAAACAAACAAAAACAATACATGAAACACTGAACCAATAGTAGGAAGAGAGAGCCAGTTGTATAAAGAGGAATAACTCTAGTTTTATTCAACTGAAAATAAACTGTTAACCAATCAGGGACTTATTTAAATAAGTGATTTTAAATCACTGATTCAAGTAACATTTTGTCCACAAATGTTGGAAGTCAGAGTTGTCTTTCTTTAATAATCACCTATTTAAGAAGTACAAATAAATCACTAGACTAAGTGATTTAATTTTATTGTAGCTTTAAATATACAATACTAATGATCCAGGGACTAATTATGTTGCTAAAATTATCAGAACCAACATCTGTGTTGATAGGATGACCAGTCATGTCAGGTGATGACCTTGTACTGAATCTGGGATAATGACATGAAAATCACTTGTTTAAGTATCATACCTCTATTTTCTTCCAAAAAATCACTTCTTTAAGTATTATTATTTTAATTACCCCACTAATTTCAACACCCCGAACAGTGAAATTTTGATTGTGAACAGTAAAATTTTATTACATAATCTATGATGAAACCTTGAATTTTACAGGAAAATTACTCCCACTGCTGGGAAAAATCTGTTAAGAAGGTATCAGTTCATTATGTTACTTGTAAAGCCTTCATTATAGCATTTTTTCAACAAATATAGAATTTACAGCTAAATGATTGCATCAGAGGCATAAACCTTGCTATTTAAAAGAAGAAAAAGGTTCATTTTTTCCAATTTTAATAATAATACGATATAATCTAAACCTATTGTTTAAAATTTTGGTAAAACTACAAAATCACAATTTGTTAAAAATTTGAATTTGTTACTTAAATAAGTGATTTATAAATCACTTATTTCAGTAATTCCTGACTGTTAACACAGAGATATGTCTCACCTTTTGTAATTTTGATAATGCAAATGTTGAAATTAAAATAGCAATACTTTAACATGTATGTTATGCAAATATTCAAAGTCAATGAACCATGACTGAAGGTACATGGCTAAACAATCTCCATGGAAATGAGAATTTTGTGCCAATGATAATACAACTGCATACCAAATACCATTGACTTATCATGAGTCATTCCTTCAAACAAACAACTTGTATACTGTGTAAAAGTTTCAGTCAATGAACTATGATGAGGGGTGGGGCTATATAATCTCCATGGAAGCGAGACTTGCAAATGCCAATAAATTTGCATACCAAATATCGTTGACTTAACATTTGCGGTTCATCTTAAAATTATCTTATCACAAACTAATACATGTAAACTAAGCAAATTTGTTTCAAAGTCAAAAGACCATGACTGAGGGGCGGAGACAAATATTCTCCATGGAAATGAGATGTGCCAATGCTTATACAACTGCATACCAATTAACATTGGCCTACCACTAATGGTTCCCTTGAACTGACTTAATCACAAACTAATTCTTGTAAACTTTAGCAAAGTTTCAGTCAATAGACAATGACTGAGGGGCGGAGCCAAATAATCTCCATGGAAATGAGATATGCCAATGCTTATACAACTGCATACCAAATATATTTGACCTACCGCTAGTGGTTCCCCATAAACTGACCTAATCACATACAAATACATGTAAACTAAGCTAAAGTTTCAAAGTCAATAGACCATGACTGAGGGGCAGGGCCAAATAATCTCCATGGAAATGAGATGTGCCAATGCTAATACAAGTGCATACCAAATATCATTGACCTACCACTAGTGGTTCACCATAAACTAGACCTAATCACAAACTAATACATTGTTGATGCTGCCGCAGCTGGAAACAGCATACCTATGTCTGGCTATTTTACTCTGTCAAGGCGGTGAAAACCAAAAAACCTGTTACTGTAACAAATATAAATAAACAGAAACATGTAATATATATACCGGGTAAATAAATATCGAATGAGATTCTCTTCTCATTTCAAAGATTTTTGATAAATACATTTTGTACATGTGGTCACAAATGAAAATATTGTAATCTATGTCTTCATTAGGCAGCATCCAAATTAATAAATTTTGGACGTTTAGATTCGACAAATTGGGAAACCTTTGGAAAATATTGTTCAAGAATATCTTTCTGGCTACAGCATAAAGAGGACATGTGAACATAAAATGGATTTAATCTTCTCTACTTTAAGTGTGCAGTGGAGGATTTACTGTACCCCAAGTCCAGGTCCCCAAACATTTTTGAACATAATTTTATTTCTACTAAATCTGATTATCTAGAGAAAAATTAATCATTGCTTGATTTGACTTCCTAAACTGGTCATTAATTAACACCAGCTTCAACATGCGTGATTTATGACAACTTATCGATGGGTGTGTAAATATTGACATCTGCGTGTAATGTCTCTTTGCAAAAGCTTTTATGTAATCTACAAGAAGAACAAGAACATATTTTATTACCAATTGTACATCTACATGTACTTACTGATCTGAATAGTATGAATATTAATATTGGTTTTAATACAATATTACAGGAATGCATGATTAAGGTCGATTAACAGGTGAAATCTTCTGATCAGGAAAGAAATGACCAACTAAAATTGGTGTCTTTAAGGAATAGGTACAAATAAATGTTTAATTTCAAGAATGTTGGTAGTGATATATGGGTTGTGTCTTTATAACAAAATACTCAAAATACCATTTCTTGAGAATGTTTTTTCGAACAGTCTTTTTTTTAGGATTTTATTCAACAACAAACTATTTTTTTCAATAACATAATCATGATCATGATAATAGAACATTTTTAAAACTGAATGTGGTATTTCTTTTCTCCCTTATTTTCAAAGGAAATCAACAAGTGTTTTAAAAACCTTGCCCTTACACAATGAAAGAATTGTGATTGCCTTATATATAATCATTAATGAAATGCTATTGTATTTTATAAGACCTACTGTATAACATAATACAGTAATATTTGTATACAATTCTATTACAAAAAACAATGTACCATGTATGAGTCTATGAATAAGGATATGAATGGGGTTTACAGATGAGAGAATAATGGGCAAAAAGTAAAGATTAGGAGAGAAATAACGGGACCAAAAATAAAGAAAACAGTATAAAAGGGTGATCATATATAAAAAAAGAAAACAATTGGCCAAAGAATAAAGAAAAGAGGAATTTTGGTTCCATTCTAGATAGGTTCTGAAATTACACAACTCTTTCTTACCAGTCGAAGCTATCTGGGGCCCTGTTTAAACAATGTACTATCTGGGACTATAATAGTCCCAGGTACTATGCATTAAAATTTTTCAAAGAGTTATGTTTAAACCATTGTAAACACTTCAAACAAAGCATTTTTCTTACTTAAATTTGTTTTAAAAATTGGATCATAAACTATACGGATTTCAAAATGTTCACTTTCTACACGTTTCCTCCCTCAGCTCATTACTGATGACCCGTTTGGTTTTGCAACACTTGAGAATGACCCAAACAGAAAGTTGTCTGTTTTTTCCAGATTGGACTAAAAAGCAATATGGTGCATGCATGTCTCCCAGTTTAGATTCTTAAAGTTTAGTTTCTTATTATAAATTTTGTTAAAGAATTCTAGATCTATGTTTTTCAGGGTTTTCATACACGAGTAATTTTGATATTTAAAAGAATATTTAAATTTAAAGTGTGTGTTAAGTTTTCCACTTCCATCCGAATATGTAACTTTTATATTTTTCCATGTTTCAAATACATCTTGAATTTATTGGAACAAGATCTTTGCAATCAGATGATTTACATGATTTAAGGGTCCGCATTGACCCTACGCTTTCCAATTAATTATTTTAAAAATACATATCTCATAACATCTTCGCTTTTAAATTCTTACTAGACCACACCCACGATATCGCGGCTCCGTGACTGAAATAAAGTATCTAATTATGTATAAGCCTTATTTTTAATCTGGTTTTTAGTATTGGTATTGTCATATGATAAAGTCATGTTGATTATAAGAGGCACGGTTTTCTCTGCTTTCAAAATCTTTCTGTTTAAACCCGTCGACCTGGAACTTACCAATTATTTGTAATATTAATTATTTGGAAAACAAAAGGGCCTGGAGTGGTGTAATTTGTAATCAACAGCATTGTCCTATATTAGTTGTATATAAAGTTGAATTCTTTGATTCGCCGTTTTTACGTCATGTCGGCTAACAAATTGAAACTGTACCTACGCCTTTATTTCAGGTCTGGATTTCTAGTATTCAGATAGTTATCGTATACTAAAACTGATTGAAATACTACTAACGGAAACAATGTTACAATGATTGAATTTAGTAGTGTCATCCCTGTATAATGGCGAAGTTTAGGTGTGATTATGACCCGTGTATGTAGCAAATGGAGGTGCGCCTGACAGATGCGGAACGATAGATTATGTAATTGAGGTAACAGGTGACATATACTATTGGTATCGGTATCGGACTCGACCGGAACTTGTTAATTATTGGTAATATTAATTATGTGGAAAACAAAGGGCCTGGAATGGTGTAATTTTAATCAACACCATTGTCCTATATTAGTTATATATAAAGTTGAATTCTTTGATTCGTCGTTTTACCCCATGCCGGCTAACAAATTGGACCTCGTTATTTTAGTATTATAGATATAACGTGGGGTACCCAAATTGCACCTATTTTGACAGTTTTTTCACCTACGTTTTTTTATGATCCAGACAAAAGTTTCCATTTTGTGTTTATTTTGTAGATGTATCCTTATTTACTATATAGTCCCACCAATTTAATTTTTAATCCATATTGAATCATAGAAAAATGGGTTTGAACTGACCTCCAAACGACCCATGATTCTGTAATGAGGAGTACCCAAATTGCATCCATGCTTAAATTCACGTCCGTAAAAATCTAATAACTGATGTTTTGTATTATTTCTTCAAATATTTAGAACAATTTGACAATAGTCCATGCTTACTATTAATTTTTAAGAAATGGATGCCTGTAACATATTGTATTTGCTCATTTTAAAAGATGACTTTTTATGGACGTCGCATGGCGACGTTTTCGTAGATTTTACTTTTTCTAGTAAACACTTCATCTGTTGATATATACTGTGAACGTTCTGTGAATATTTAAATATATTTACCTATTTGAAAGACGTGCATAATGTCAAATGATAAAAACACATAAATTGTTTAGTCCCTAAGAAAACTTGCAAGATTTTCGCTGCTATTTTTGCTAAATAGGTGCAATTTGGGTACTCGGTGCAATTTGGGTACTGTGACGTTATGTATATATATATATATATATATATATATATATATATATATATATATATATATATATATATATATATATATATAGCTAACCTTCAAACGTTAACTCCCAGCTGAATGAAAATATCGAGCTAAATTCAACGAATAAATTCGAATCATCGACTCCATTTGTAAACAAGTCAAAGCGAGCTCCACCTTTTCATTGTTTTTACAGCAAGTGGAGATAATCAAAATGTAAAGAAAACCAACGGTTGACCTGGCAAAAGCATTGATCATTTTTTCTTTATCAATTCGTAACTTTGACAATATTTTGAAAAGTGTTATTATAAGCCATAGATTATAATATTTGGCTCTATCATACGTCCTGCTTTATCTTGTAAGAAAAAGGTTTCACTGTAACTGTAATGTTGGTTATGAGGGTCAGGGTGGGGTTTACAGAATAAGAATAATGGGCCAAATGAGAATGAGAAAAATAGTGAATAACAATAAGGAATAGAGAATAATGGGTGCTAAAATATAAAGAATATATAAAATATAAAAATAGAGAATGATGGTCAAAATATAAAGAATGGTGAACAATGAAGATGAAAGATGACATAAAAAATATAGATTACAGAATTGAAGAACCCTCTTTAGACCTGTATAATGTCGGCCATTTGGTAAGTTTTGTTGTTCAGATTCCATAATAATTTTTAAGGTATCGCGAAGGAAGTGGCAATGTTAGTCAATACATGTAAACCGTGGAAACTTCCGGGTGTATACTTTGCACCAAATCAAAGTAATTGTTGAGACAAGTTCTAAAGATATTAATTTTAATTTTTATTTTAACATATATACACATAATAGAATAGAGTCAGATATTTGACTTCCCATGTTTTGATTTTTTCAGTGTATTTAAAGTTTTTTCACTCTTACTGCACGCATGATGGCAAAACTAGGTCATTATTTTAAGACCGTTAGCAAAATTTACACAACTATACAGATAAACAAGTATAGAAGTGTAAATTACACATGTCCAAGAATTCGTTCGGTCTTTAATGCGCAAGTGCTAGTATTTGTCTATTTTACTATAGGTTTATATAGGAACATAGTTATTACTTATATCTGTGCTTTGAACTGTTTAATGATGTAAATTTTATAAAATAAGTTATTTTAAACATTCGTCACTTTTTATTCAAAATTTGATACCATTAATAGCGAAGTAGCCCGTTTCGGTATACATGTATATAGAGATCGAAGGCAATTTTTGCGAACCCCTGACATCTGTTTGCTGAAATAAAAAAAGTATTATTCGTCATTTTATGCCTGATCATATGCTTTTCGACTTTGAAATACAATATAATTGTGAATATATACATGTTTACTGCACATGTACATTAAAGTAGCAATACTTGCAAACATAAGGTATATGTTTTGTTTTTTTTTTGTGTTTTCCCTTTTCAATCATGATAGAGGATACAGTAAAATGGAATCATTATGTTGAAAGTGAACTTCCAAAATTAAACAATCTTAAAATTATATTTTCATTATTGTGCCAAAATAAATTTGCTGAAAGCTTCCGAGAAAAACTTTGACACAATTAATACACAATAGACGGATATAATTGTAGAGGATGAGGAAATAAAAGCTTTCGGATTTATGACATAAGAAAATAAGCTTCATCTTCATACAACAGATATCGTGACCTTTAAAAGCAATATTGGAATAGGTTGTTTGGTTGCAACGGTTATTTTTTTAACAGAGCAAATGACATGAATATTTTATATTAAAATTTCAATTATTATTTTTTCATAATTTTTCCATAACCGTAAGCTAAGTTATATATATAGCACGCCTTATACGAATTAACGTATTTAATTTCCGAAAAGCGTAGCTTTTGGTGGATTAAATATGTTTATGAGTAAGGCGTGTCACGCTATACATTATTTGTAACATGAATGGTAATTTTCCTTTGATTTCCGAGTGAGTTTACTTCGGTTATTTTTATAGGAGTGCATTAACTGAATGATTTTTTTAGTTATTTCACTTTCCAATACCGCCGTTGACCGCTTATCATATGAAAATCAAAGAATGGGAGGAGCTTAGACCAGTGCTCCAACTTCCATCTCAAAATTGTCTGACTCCGCCTCCTTGGCCTAGTAAACAATAAAATCAATGACCATAAAATTCCCAATTAAAAATAAAATGCATACAAAGCAACTTATCAAACATAAAAAAGGGGGTACTCTCACTAGTAAAACTTGTTAACCTAACCCTAATGGTTCCATAAACTTGAAACAAATTAATTCCCGAGGAGAGCTACAAACAGGGTTGTAACATGTGAATGGTAATTTTTCCTTTGATCTTCGAGTGAGTTAACTTTGGTTATTTCTAGAGGAGTGCGTTAACTGAATGATTTTTAGTTATTGCACTCTCCAGTCCCGCCGTGTGTCGCTTGTCATAGGAAAAGCAAAATGGGAGGAGCTTAGACCAGTGCTCTAACTTCCATCTCAAAAGTTGTTATTTCACTGTCTAGCTCCGCCTCCTTGGCCTAGTAAACTATGAAATCAATGACCATAAAATGTCCTAATAAATGTAAACAAAATGCATACACAACAATACATCAAAAACAAATCGAGAAAAGGGGAAGGGGCTTACCCATACACTAGACAAACTTGTAAACCTAACCCTAAATTAAAATGGTTCCCTATACATTGTACTTGAAACAAATGAATGCTCGAGGAGAGCTACAAAAGGAATAACGTGGTCTATAAACGAAGAGGCAATATTGATAAATTGGTGGATACTTGTTTTATCGTGCCAATATAAATATTCCAAAAATTGTCACTGGAATTTCAGTCGTTTAATTTCCTCCACTTAATGAAAGAATAAAACGGAATGTAATAGAAATGACTATAAATTTTCCTACTGTTATTTTGGTTGGATACCTATTTTTATCGTGTCGAAATTAATGAAAAATATATGTCACTGGATGTTTAGTAATTTTCTTCATTCTATAAAGGCCTATCTCCGTGAATTGATCATGCTTCAAATATTTGTCCCTGGATCTTACACGCATTCAACATGCAACCATTGCAATCAATTAACCGATCTGGGAATGGAAGAATAGTTTTAATTACCTTCATAATTGGTATTATAAAAGTTTCGTTCTTATCACAACGATAAAACTCCTTTGAAATTACACGTCATTTTCGAGTTGGAGGGCAGATAAACATCGTATAAAATTTTGCATCCCCCTTTTCAAGAGTTTTGGGAGAAAACATATTCTATAACACGTAAATGGCTATCGAGCCTGAATCCCACGGCAACAATTCATTTAAATCATTAATGTACCTGTATCTGACACACAAATCCACCTGACATCTGCTGCATGTGTTAAATTTCTGGAAATCAGATATAGTATCACGCCACTATTTGATTGACATATTGAAAAGTACAGTAAAGTTTAATTGGTCAGCATTTAACCTTTGACGTGTGTCATAGCCCATTAATGTTACAAATCATATATAGCCACGCCTTACTCATTAACATATTTAATGCACTCAAAGCTACGCTTTCGTGAATTAAATACGTTAATTCGTAAAAGGCGTGCTATATATATAACATAACGTGGTCTATAAAGGAAGAGGCGATACTGATAAAATGGTGGATACTTGTTTTTAGCGTGTCAAAATAAATATTCCAAAAGTATGTTACTGGATGTTCAGTCGTTTCATTTCTTTCCTTTTCAAAGGTATATCTCCGTGAATTGAGCTTGCTTAAAATATTTGTCTTTTGACCTTACGCAATCAATTACCTATCAATTAATCGATCGATCTTCACTCTCTGCATGGTCTTTAAACCTTGATGAAACTATCACGGCAACAATTCATTTGCATGGACATGCATCATAAATATCAAATCCTATTAAGAAATGTAATCCATGAGATAATTTTCTGAAAATAAGAGACGTTTTGTCATAGAAAGCGCACCACTATTTGATTGACATATTTAATTCATGACAGTTAACTTAAAAGTTTAACCTTTGACATGTGTCAGCGCCTATTTATGTTTGATGTTACAATTACCAAAGTATTCACACAGTAACTTTTAAAACTTCTACATTGTACTTCAAACCCCGGATATATACTAACATTGATTTGCGTGATTCAAGTAATTAAAGATTGTTCTCTACAGGAGTGGTGCGTGTAGATACTATTAATTTTTACACTTTTGTTATTATTTGAACACTTTCAAAGTATTATCTTTGTGACGAGTTTCTGATTTGGCAAATTAAGTTACCTATTGTGGAAAATACCCGTGTTTACTTAATACTTTGTCAAAGTTAAGATCCGTTACATATAGAATGATCAATAGAAACTAATATGAAAATTGTGTCAAATCAAAGATATATGTATGTGACTTATTTAAAGGTTTTATCATGAAAATCAATTTATAATTAATATTATCATTTGAAACCAGGAAGAGTGACTAAACAAACTGAACTGGAGAACTTGTCAACAGGGCCGAATTCGTGTCCCTAGATGAAGGAAGAAACCAATATAACAAACAATATAAAATCATGTCCAAAATGTCAATATTCAAACAATGACAATATAGTGGTTTTGATAATAAATAATGGATACCTCCTTTTAGAATCAACTGTACTTTATATGCTTCTAATTACGCAGTGAGACAATGAAATCACTTTGTCTTAATTTTGTTTAAGAAAAATGAAGGACAAAGTGACATAAAATGTACATGCTACAATATGTAGTAAAATTGACTTCTACCCTTTACACGCGTATTCTTCATTATTAACTTAAAAGACAAAGTAGACTTGTAAGACTTAGTACATCATTTTTTAAAGTGGCCATCGTAGAAACAAATATCCGGTCACAAGGAGCACAATGTAGCACAAAGGAGTTTAATAAAAGCGCAAAGGACATTAAATTCCTTTTTGCAAGGAAATGATATTATTTCTGAAGAAAATGGAAAACAAAAACCCAACAAATATCATAAAATAGCGATTTTGTCGAGCCTGCGACATTTATGTCGCAAAAGCGAGACATAGCGATCCTAGATCCCGGCGTCGGCATGGGCGGCGTCAACATTTATGCAGGCGTCACACTGTCCCGAAATTGACACCAGATGGACACACGGTAAAGGAAATGTTCAAATTCGGGTGTGATCGTAAAAACATCGGGCCATTCGTGAGGGCATTTTAACCATCGTATGACCGCCGGTTGAGTTTTCAGGCTCCGGCAGCAACTTCGTGAGCGGTGGCAAAATCTTTGGCATGCCAAAAAATTTCCAAAAGACCTTGCGAAGGTTCATTTTCGTGTTGAATTCGTATGTCCATTTTGCTTCTTGTCAAATCGTGACATCTTCGTCTTTACTTCGTGTGATCATCGGTGACATCGGGTATTTTCGCCTCACGAAGACAATACGAAGGAAACAAGAAGCTGTCCGATTGTCTTAGGAAGGCCACACGACTACGTGAAGCCCTCGCAATGCCGTCGTGTAGCCATCGTATTATAGTACGATGACATCGAGATTGGACCACGGTGTCGACGAAGACAGCCGAATTTGAGTAGCTCAAGCGTTTCACATGTGTCATGGTAACGTGGACATATAAAAGGCCAGCCTCAGAGCATCTTCCTCAGACAGTCCTGAGCAACTCTACAGAACGAGGCGTTTGTAACTCTAAAAGCTTCAATCACAATTATCGATAATTCAGTTCCTGAAGAATGGCATATTTTGATGAAGAGAAAATCAGGAAAAAAGAAGGCAGCACATCTTTATCATATCTTGCTATTTGCCTTTCTAATATTCGACAATGTCCTTATCTTGTTTTGCTTTTTATATTCCAGTGCAGGGACAAACTGAGGCGAAGGAGGAAACCGAGGTCTATGTGGGTCAGAAAATGGCTGTCTGACAAAAGAAGAGAACGCTATGGCCACTATAGCACTCTACTAAAGGAGCTGAAGACAGAAGATGAGAAAGCCTTCTACAACTACACAAGACTTCCCAGAGGCGTCTACGATGAGGTCCTGCGAAGGGTATAAGGCAGAATAGAGAAGAAGGACACATGGTACAGACAGTCTCTCCCTCCTCGTCTCAAGCTGTCCATCACTCTACGACACATGGCCTTATCCAAGCCTGTCCTTCAACTTCAGAGTTGCTCCAAACACCATCTCCCTTATCATCAATGATATCTGCGATGCCATCAAAGCCGAGTTTGCTGTTGAGGTGATTTAGTGTCCTACTACAACTGAGGAGTGGACCGCCATTGCTGAGCAGTTTGAGAAGAAATGGAAATTTCCACACTGCTGTGGTGCTCTGGATGGCAAGCATGTTTCGGTCACCTGTCCTTGGAATACTGGCTCTGTGTACAGAAACTACAAGGGCTTCTTCTCCATTGTTCTCATGGCCCTGGTCGACGCAGACTACAAGTTTCTCTGGATTGATGTCGGCTCTGATGGTTCCAGGAACGATGCCAGTATCTACAATGGGTCAGAACTGAAGGAAGGCCTGGAAAGTCCGAACAACATATTCAATCTCCCTGAAGAAAAGTCTCTACCTGGTGATGACGTTCCTGTCCCATACTACATAGAAGGGGAGAATGCTTTTGGGATCAACAAGCGCCTGATGAACCCGTTTTCCATCAGAAAAATGGAGCACCATGAGAAAATATTTAACTATAGACTCTCCAGAGCCAGGCGTGTAGTGGAGAATGCCTTTGGTATTTTGGCACACAAGTTCCGATTTTGCTTATAGTATAAGAGAAACAGACCAAACCATGGAAACTTTAAATTGAACAATGAACCATGAAAATGAGGTCAAGGTCAGATGAACCCTGCGAGATTCAAATACAGTTGACATATTGCTAATAGTATCTAAGAAACAAACTTAACCAGGAAAACTTAACATTGACCTATGAACCAAGAAAAATGAAGTCAAGGTCAGATGATACCTGCCAGACAGGTATCATCAGACCTTACAATCATTCCATACACCAAATATAGTTGACCTATTGCTTATAGCTTAAGAAAAACAGACCAAAACACAAAAACTTAGTTGTCTTTTGACACTGTTCCTACATCTTTTTTTTTATTAATATTGTATTTATATTGTGTCATAGATCAAACTTATTCGTTCAATGTATGTTTATTTGTTTTCGTTTAAATTTCTTTTGATCGAGTTACGCCATTTCAATTGATATTTTATAGTGTGTCTTTTATGTTGTAATGTTACACATACTGTCTCGGGTTAGGATGAAGGTTGGCGCCTGTTAAGACGTTTAAACCTGCTGAATTCTTATGCACCTGTCCTAAGTCAGGAGCCTGTTGTTCAGTGGTTGTCGTTTGTTGGTGTGGTTCATAAGTGTTTCTCGTTTCTCGTTTTTATATAAATTAGACCGGTGGTTTTCCTGTTGGAATTGTTTTACACTAGTCATTTTGGGGCCCTTTATAGCTTGTTGTTCGGTGTGAGCCAAGGCTCCGTGTTGAAGGCCGTACTTTGACCTATAATTGTTAACTTTTATACATTGTGACTTGGATGGAGAGTTGTCTCATTGACACCCATACCACATCTTCTTATTTATATTAACATTGAGCAATGAACCGTGAAAATGAGGTCAAAGTAAAAAAAACCTGCCAGACTGACTTGTACATCGTAAAATATTCCCATTCACCAATATAGTTGACCTATTACATACAGTATTTGAAATACAGACCAAAACACAAAACTTAACTTTGACCACTGAACCATGAAAATGAGGTCCAGGTCAGATGATACCTGCCAGGTGGACATGTAACCCTTACAATCCTTCTATACACCAAATATTGTAGACTTATTGCATATAGTATCTGAGATATGGACTTGACCCCCAAAACTTAACCTTGTTCACTGATCCATGAAATGAGGTCGAGGTCAAGTGAAAACTGTCTGACAGGCACGATGACCTTGCAAGGTACGCATATACCAAATATAGTTATCCTATTACTCATAAGAGAGAAATTAACATTACAAAAATCTTCAACTTTTTTCAAGTAGTCACTGAACTATTAAAAAGAGGTCAAGGACAATGGACATATGACAGACGGAAACTTCATATCATAAGGCATCTATATATAAAGTATGAAGCATCCAGGTATTCTACCTTCTGAAATATCAACATGATCAAGCTTTTAAATAGTTGGTTAACGGCGCCGCCGCCGGATCACTATCCATATGTCTCGCTTTCTGCCACAAAAGTGTCAAGCTCGACAAAAATCTTCAATCTCATCGGACAGATATATCCAGACACAGGCTAAAACCTGATGGACTTGGAGGACCAGATCAGAATGTCATCCCAAGAGAACTGAGAAATGACAAAGTACCTCTCGGTGTTTACCATGAGAAGGCGAGGAAAACTGGAACATAGGATGGGAGGCAGATTAGAATTTATACCTGGGTCACTACTTTACGTCAAATGCTTGTTCGGTGCCATGGCAGGACAGGATGATCCAGTGACAGTAAAATCAATACATAGTCACTAACATTGTGATGATGAACAAATTATTTTCACATATTGCATTGTAACTTAAAGCAAAATGTGTATGGAGTAATACATTTTGTTTTGAAATTTTGATTGAAAATAACTTTAATATAGAAATACAAATAACTTGTAAAGTAAGGATAAAGGACCAAAAAATAGGTAATTGAATTAAATTTTCCACAGCCGGCCGAAGGTTTTATACCATCGGGAGGTCTCGTGACGCCTTCGTGACCAAGTTTGAACGCATCGTACTCTCAATACGACATCGTATAGTCATCGTGTTGCCTTCGTGTGTCCTGCGTATAAACATCGTAATAAAAAATCACATCTTTGTGTTGCCTTCGTGTGTGGTTCTGGTGCCATCGTGTGACCTTCTGTAGGCATCGTACTTGCTTCGGCTGATGATTGGCTTTTGAACGAATTCGGAACCATCTTCGCGAGAAATTCAAATTCCATACTCGTATGGTCATCTGGTGTCAATTTCGGGACAGTGTGACGCTTGCATTAGGTTCAGTCTGTGGTTGAAGTTTTTCTCGACATAAATAACTTTGTCAAACATTCATGGATGTTTTGGAAATTTGGACAGAAGCTTGTTTATGACCAAAAGACAGTGTGCAGAGCAACATTTTGAAAATATCTACATGTATTTTCCTTTTTTCGTATTTTACTGATACATGGACTTTTTACAGTAAAAAGTAGATACAGTCCGAGGTTAAAGTTTTCAGTAATCAATAACTTTGTCAAACCTTCATAGAATTTTAGAAAATATGGACAAAAGCTTACTGAGTAGTTGTGACCAAAATACTGTTACAGTATTCAGAGCGAAATTTTGAAAAGTTAAACGTTTATTTTCATTTTCCGTATTTAATTGATAAATAGACCTAGTTTTTGTCGAGCCTGCGACTTTTGTCGCAAAGCGAGACATATCGATCCTACATTCCGTCGTCGTCGTCGTCCACAAATATTCACTCTGTGGTTAAAGTTTTGAAATTTTAATAACTTTCTTAAACTTTCCTGGATTTCTACCAAACTTGGACAGAAGCTTGTTTATGATCATAAGATAGTATCCAGAAGTAAATTTTGTAAAAAAAAATCCTGTTTATTCGTAATTTACTTATACATTGACTTAGTTTTTCTGCCAGTTAACATTACATTCACTCTGTGGTTAAAGTTTTAAAATTTTAATAACTTTCTTAAACTATTCTGGATTTGTACCAAACTTTGACAGAAGCTTGTTTTTGATCAAAAGCTAGTATCTAGAAGGAAATTTTGTAAAATTTATTTCCTGTTTTCCGTATATTACTTATAAATGGACTTAGTTTTCCTTCCAGTTAACATTACATACAGTCTGCAGTTAAAGCTTCTTACAATCAAAAGATAATATCTAGAGGAAAACTTTTAATAATTTTCCCCATTTTGTTGAGCCTGCGACTTTTGTCGCAAAAGCGAGACATAGCGATCCTACATTCCGTCGTCGTCTGAATTAAGGGATAAATCATCAAGCAATGTAAAATTATCTTCTTTATCATTTATTCATTCAATAAATTTATGTTTCAACTCTTTTATAAATCTATAGATTTGATTTACAAGCATAACTTTTTCATACATTTCAAACGTTTTATTTCATAACTGTAAATCTATTATGTGTATTCCCTATCACACTGAAAACATAGATAACAGCAAAAGTAGGCGAGACACTGGTTTCCGCGGAACCCTTACGATTTTTTATCAAGTAGATACAGTCTGGGTTTTAGTTTGTTACCCATCAATTACTTTGTCAAACCTTCATAGAATTGTATGAAACTTTGGCAGAAGCTTTTTTTTTATGATTAATAGATAATGTTCGTATAATGTTATGGTGTTGTCTGCGTCTGAAGACATTTGGTTCGAAGACAATAACTTGAGTATAAGTGCATGGATCTCTATGAAATTTTAGCACACGGTTCTATACCACTAAAGGATGGTTGGGATTGTTTCTGGGGCTATTGTCCTAGCGCTTTTGTAATTAGGAGCCAAAAAGGTCAGTTTTACTGGTTCATAGAAAATTAATTGGTTCGCAGACAATAATTTTAGTATAAGTGTATGGATGTGTAAGAAATTTTAGCATAAGGTTCTATACCACAATAGGAGGGTTTGGATTGATTTTGGGGCTATTGTCGTAGCTGTTTTGTAATTAGGGGCCAGAAAGGGCCAAAAACAATTATTTGTATGGTTTTAAGACAATAACTTGAGTATAAGTGTATGGATCTCTATTAAATTCTAGCACAAGTTTCCACACCACAATAGGAAGGTTGGGATTAATTTTGGGCGTTATTGTCATAGCTGTTTAGGAATTAGGGGCCAAAAGGGCCAAAAATAATTATTTGTCTGGTTCACAGACATTAACTTGAGTATAAGTGTATGGATCTCTATGAAATTTTAGCAGACAGTTCCATACCACTAAAGGATGGTTGGGATTGTTTTTGGGGTATTGTCCTAGCGGTTTTGTAATTAGGGCCAAAAAGGTCAGTTTTACTGGTTCAAAGAAAATAAATTGGTTCGCAGACAATAACTTTCGTATAAGTGTATGGATCTGTATGAAATTTAAGCACAAGGTTCGATACCATAATAGGAGGGTTGGGGATTGATTTTGGGGTTATTGTCGTAGCTGTTTTGTAATTAGGGACCAAACACAATTATTTGTCTGGTTTTAAAACAAAACTTGAGTATAAGTGTATATATCGCTATTAAATTTTAGCACAAGGTTCCACACCACAATAGGAAGTTTGGGTTAATTTTGGGGTTATTGTCATAGCTGATTAGGAATTAGGGGCCGAAAAGGGCCTAACTGTCTGGTTCACAGACAATTACTTGAGTATACGTGTATGGATCTCTATTAAATTTTAGCACAATGTTCCATATTACAATAGGAAGGTTGGGATTTATTTTGGGGTTATTGTTGTAGCTGTTTAGTAATTAAGGGCCAACAATAAGCATTTTTCATGTTTCAGGACAATAATTTGTGTATAGGAATATAGATTTATATGAAAGTTTACCACAAGGTTCCATTCTTCAAAAGGAAATTTGGTATTGATTTTTGGGGTCATGTCCCAAACCGTTTAATAATTAGGGGTTAGAAAGGGCCAAAAACAATCATTTTTTGGTTTGCAGGCAATAACTTGAGTATAAGTTTATGTATCTCTATTAAATTTTAGCACAAGGTCCCACACCACAATAGGAAGGTTGGGATTTATTTTGGGGTTATTGTCGTAGCTGTTTAGTAATTAGGGGCCAAAAAGGGATAAAAAACAAGCATTTTCATGTTTCAGGACAATAATTTGTGTATAAGAGTATGGATCACTATGAGGTTCCATACTTCAAAAGGAAAGTTGGGATTGATTTTGGGGATCATGGTCCAAACTGTTTAATAATTAGGGGCCGAAAAGGGGCAAAAACTAGGATTTTCTGGTTTCTGGACAATAACTTAAGTATAAGTCTATTTATTGCTATTCAATTGTGCCACAAGGTGTTATATCATAAAATAAAGTTTGGGATTTATTTTAGGGGTTATGACCGTAATGGTTTAGTTAAAAGGGGTCAAAAATAATTCTTTTGTAATACTTTGTATAAACTGCCAATTTCAAAGGGGTTTAATTCAAAGTCTAGAATTCTTGCATTGGGGTTCTTTAATATGCTGAATCTAATTGGGTATTTATAATTTGGATTTTGGGTCTGTTTTGAATTTATCCATATTAAGGTTCAAAGGACCAAAATTAAACTTTGATTTCTTAAAAATTGAATTATTGGTGTTCTTTGATATGCTGAATCTAATCATGTATTAAGATTTTTTATTTTGGGGCCTGTCTTCAGATTGGTCCACACTAAGGTCCAAATGGTCCAAAATTAACTTTGTTTGATTTAAAAAAAAATGAACGGTTGGTGTTCTTTGATATATTGAATCTAAGAGTGTATTTAGATTTTGATTTTGGGCACAATATTTAAGTTGGTCCAAATTGGGGTCCAAAATAGAACTTTTGAATTTAATTGTTGGTGTTATTTGATATGGTCAATCCAACAGTGTTTTAGGTTTTTGATTTTGTGCTTGGTTTTCAAAGTTGGTCCAAATTGGGGTCCAAAATTAAACTTTGTTTGATTTTAACAAAAAATGATATATGGGGTTCTCTGAATTTAAGTGTGTATTTAGATTTTGGATTTTGGGTCCTGTTGGTTCACATTGAGGTCCAAAAGGTCTAAAATTAAACTTAGTTGGATTTCTTCCAAAATTGAGTTCTTGTGGTTCTTTGATATGCTGATTTCAACCATGTATTTAGAATTTGGATATTGGACCATAATTGGTAAATGTCCAATTATTTAAGAACTTATACCACATTCATTCTGTGTAAGAAATTATGCTATTATTAAATATTTAATCAGAAGCTAAATTCAGAGATGTATCGCGCTATTAACAGAAATTTTAAGTTGAGTCATATTTGAAAATAGACACAGCATCATATCTAATTTTAGAGAAGAAATTATGTATTGATACTGTTCATTATTCGATATTTTGAAAAATATTTAAGGTACGTTTTATGAATTTTTAAAGACTTTTTATTAATGAGGAATAATATTTTGGAATTGTTTTTTTGTCTTCATTTTCTTTTACAATACTTTTCTAATTACTTTGTATATATTGCTTATTTCTTGACCAATTTCAATTGTGGTTTAATTCAGTCCTAAATTCATTTGGTTCTTTGATATGCTGTATCTAACCGTGTATTTATATTTAAGATTTTGGGCTCCTTATTTGAATTGGTACAAGGGTCCAAAATTAAACTTTGTTTGATTTCATCAAATATGGAATTATTGGTGTTCTTTGATATGCCGAATCTAACCATGTATTTAGATTTTAATTTTAGGCACAGTTTTCAAATTGGTCCACATAGTCCAAAATTAAACTTATTTTGATGTTATGAAATAAAGAATTCAAGGGTTCTTTGATAAACTGAATCTAAGCACGTATTTAGAGTTTTGATTTCGGGCCAAGTATTCAGTTGAATATATGGGGTTTTGATATACTGAATCTAACAATGTATTTAGATTTTGGATTTTGGGAACCTTTATCAAATTGGTCCACATTGATATCCAAAGAGTCCAAAATTAAACTTTGTTTGAATTAAAAAAAAAAATGAATTCTTGGGATTCTTTGATATGCTGAATCTAACCGTGTATTAAGATTTTTGGAAATTGGGCCATGATAGGTAAAAGTCCTATTTCAAATTTTTCAGTTTTTAACCACATTCATTCTGTGTCAGAAACCTATGCTATGTCAAATATTTAATCACAATCCAAATCCAGAGCTGTATCAAGCTTGATTATAGTGTCCATACTTACCCTAAGGATTCATCCTCTGCGGTCGTATCAAGCTGCGGCCAGCAGAGCATTTTATTTACTGTTAATATTTACAGAAGTCTGGGATTAAACATTCTTTTGACATGATAAATTTGTAAACCTTCATGGATTGTTATGAAACTTGGACAGATTCTAATATTCAAGACCATGCAATAGCATCTAAAGAAAAGTTTTACATTCTGTATTTTACTGATAAATGGACTCATTTTGAAGTCAACATTACACTTTTACATTGGCAGCAGCAATCGCAGGCGAGAAACAGGATTCTGCGGAACCCTTACGAATTTTTATATATGTACGACTTGGTGTAATCACCGGTACCGGTTCGGTTCTGACTTCATATTCGGGTAATGTGATAACTTATGTCTGTGAATTAATAAATAATTAAATAATATAAATGATGATAGTATCGATTATTATTACTCATATTTTGTTGTAATTTTTAAGCTAGAACATTTTAAAACTTCGTATGCGCCAATGAGTCATCCCGAATCTAACAACGCTGTGATAATACTCTATATAAAAATAAAATAGTGTAATTTACTTTTGTATTTGACAGTGAAAACAACTTATATTTTTGTTATTTGGACGTAGACATATTCTGAATATTCATTTTCAGTTTATGAAATATTTGTCACTGGCCGTAATACAATCAGTCTTATATTGCTATGATAACATAAAATTCGACGGTTTTCATTGACTCAATAAAACTATGTTATTTTTGTCTCGCCTGCGACGAAAGTCGCGGAAAGCGAGAGATAGGGATTGCTTTTCCGGCAACGTCAAAATTTGTTATGTTTTCTGTTTAAGTTAGTTTGATAGAACTCCTTGTGATAGATCATTTATAATTAATAAAAGTTGCATTACTATCAGTACATATCAGTTTGACGACTATTTTGAGGCCCAGCCTATCCCCCTTTTTCCCATGTCAAGCTTCAGCGACTTTGAGTTAATTAGCAATTTTCAATGTTAAGTTTTCTGCTTAAGTTAGTTTGATAGGATCTACTGGTGATAGATCAATGACATTTAATATAAAATTGCATTTCTATCAGTACATATCAGTTTGACGACTAATCGAGGCTCTGCCCCTAGGTCATGGTTCTGCGACTTTGAATTTATTAGCAATTTTCAATGTTAAGTTTTCTGCTTAAGTTAGTTTGATAGGATCTACTTGTGATAGATCAATGATATTTTGTAGGAAGTTGCATTACTATCAATACATATCAGTTTGACGACTATTTCGAGGCCCTGCCCCTAGATCATGTCCAGCCACTTTCAATAAGTAAGCAATTTTAATGTTAAGTTTTCTGCTCAAGTCAGTTTGATAGGAACTACTTACAATAGACAACGATATTTTCTATAAAGTTACATTAATGTAAATCTCAGTTTGTCGATCATTTCTAGGCCCTGTCCAGTTTCTGACAACCACTCCAGGACAGGAACAATGAAATTAATTGAAATTTTGTTTATTTTAACATTTTTATAACTAATCCTGAAAATTAAATATTAAAAAGAGTACAGGAAGTTTGTAATGTTATATTTCCTACACATTAAAAATGAAATTTTGATTTGTCTACCTTTAATTTTTAATTTATATTACATGTTAAGGTTTGTAATTGACCAAATATTCACATTTATAAATATTGATAAGTGTTGTGCATTTACTATTAATTCATTCATGCAACAATTACCACCTATTATCACAAAACATGGGTATTCGTCAATTAACAAATTTATAATTGGAGTGACAAATGTATTTAAAAATTTTGTGTTTTCTAAATGGTGTTGCTGATAAGCTGATTTTCAATCGAACATCCTTTTGATGCGATTTCTTGGGCTTAGTTGTAGGACTGCAAATCTTATTCTGGACAAAACATAGAATCTATCGAAATTTTCCTACTCTACGAATCATTTTTGCTATGAGAAAATGTTTCACAAGACGCTAAAAGGGTCGGTTTGGCAGTAATTCTAAAGTATATAAATTAATATGAAATTTTGTAAACCGTGTTTTCAGAAATGTCAATATATACTTTATTGTTTGATCAAATTTGATTCTGGACAAAACAAAGTATCCACCGAAATTTTCTTTCTTTGCGAATCGAAGAACAAAAGTACACACAGCGCAATAAAACATGGACTATACAGCTGTCTTTTATGGAAAGCCGTTTTACTATTTATTCTAACTTCAAGATATCTAATAAATTTTATAGTTTATAAGATATCTTATATAGTTATAAGATATCTTATATAGTTTATAAGATATCTCATATAATTAATTAGATATTTCATAAAATGATCTTTATAAGATACCTTATAAATTATATGAGATATCTTAAAACTATATGATATATCTTATAAACTATATAAGATATCTCATAAAATATATATGAGATATCTTATAAAGTATATAAGATATCTTATATAAAAATATTTTTAAGATATGTTGTATACTTTATAAGTAAAATTGAGAATGGAAATGGGAATGTGTCAAAGAGACAACAACCCGACCACAGAACAGACAACAACAGAAGGTCACCAATAGGTCTTCAATACAGCGAGAAATTCCCGCACCCGGAGGCGTCCTTAAGCTGGCACCTAAACAAATATATATACTAGTTCAGTGATAATGGACGTCATACTAAACTCAAATTATACACAAGAAACTAAAAGTAAAAATAATACAAGACTAACAAAGGCCAGAGGCTCCTGACTTGGGACAGGCGCAAAATGCGGCGGGGTTAAACATGTTTATGAGATCTCAACCCTCCCCTATACCTCTAGCCAATGTAGAAAAGTAAACGCATAACAATACGCACATTAAAAGTCAGTTAAAGAGAAGTCCGAGTCCGATGTCAGAAGATGTAACAAAGAAAATAAACAAAATGACAATAATACATAAATAACAACAGACTACTAGCAGTTAACTGACATGCCAGCTCCAGACCTCAATTAAACTGATTGAAAGATTATGTCTTCATCATATGAATATCAGGCACAATCCCTCCCGTTAGGGTTTAGTATCATACCATCATAAAATATATGAGAAGAGCATAACCCGTGTCATGCCAACAACTGGTTTTAAATAAATGTGTTTAGTTCCGATGCAAAGACCCTATAAGTGAATCAATATTAAAGCCAAAATATGCAATCTTTAATGACCTGACAACAGTATCGTAACTATATCCTTCTTAATAAGTCTATTTAAAGGTTTTGTTAGCTTCTGAGGTGAATACTGACATTTTAGTGCTTTATAAAGAATATTACCATAAAAGATTGGATGTGAAATACCTGAACGTATAAGAAGTCTGCATGTTGAGCTATATTTACGAATGATGTCCTTGTACCGATGATAAAATTTAGTAAATGTTTTGACTAGTTTGTGATATCGAAAACCCTGGTGTAATAATTTTCAGTAATACATAAATTTCTTTCGTTAAAATCTGAAACGTTGTTACATACACGAGCGAATCGTACAAGTTGAGATATATAAACACCGTAAGATGGTGACAAGGAACGTCACCATCTAAAAATGGATAATTAACGATAGGAAATGAAAATCATCTCTTTTATCATAAATTTTTGTATTAAGCTTTCCGTTAATGATATGGATATCAAGATCGAGGAAAGGGCAGTGGTCATTGTTAGTATTAGCTTTATTTAAAGTAATTTCAACAGGATAAATTTCTTTAGTATACATACTGAAGTCGTCATTATTGAGAGCCAATATATCATCCAAATATCTAAAAGTATTATTAAATTTTGTATCAGATGTTGTTTCGATGGGTCTTTGCTGATTTTAGTCATAAATTGTAACTCATAGCAATACAAAACAGGTCCGCAATAAGTGGTGCACAGTTAGTCCCCATTGGAATTCCGATAACCTGACGATATACGGAATCTCCAAAGCGAACAAAAATATTATCTAGTAAAAATTCAAGGGCAGATATAGTATCAAAGCATGTCCAATTGACATATTTCTTTTGTTTATTGCTACTAAAAATGACCTAAAAGGATTAGTTATATACTTTACAGGGTTCGACACTAACGCTAGTCCGCTAGCCCGGGGCTAGTAAAAATTAGGGAGGGCTAGTAAAGTTTTCATCACAGTAGTCCGACAGGCTAGTCAAAATTTTGTTTAAAACTAGGATTTTCACAAAATTTTAATTGTCAACAAATCCCAGTTTTTGCTGACCTTTGCTGTCTTTTTGTACAGTTTATTCACGTATATTTTGATTGTCAGACATTTTTAACATGAAAGGTACTTTTTGGGGAGGGGAAAGAAACAGAAACAATGATGGTACTTAATACATTGAAAACCATGTGTGTTACAAACGCCGTGATGATTCTAATCAGAAACCTGGATCTCAAAAGTGCTTACATAATATCGAAATAATAGCATCAATACGAAATTTACATACATTACTATGTATGCCATCACTGTTTGGGAAAAATGTACAACTTATTGGGAGGAATTTTAAGCCATTTTTTTTAGTAATTGAGAATTTTCTCTAGGGAAAAAGCTGTATTTCGAATGTAATATGAGGCAAAGAATATCACTAAAACAAAATTATAGGTCTCTGCAAGGATTTGTATACTATACAATTCCTTGGTCTCAGGTAAAAATATGCAAATTTTTAGGAATAAAATCTTGTCCTGCAAAAAAAAACCTGAAACAACAAGGGAAAAGAAGGAGTCCATGAAGAATTATGACAAAAACAGCAAGGACAAACCTTTCCTCTTTTGTGGGTGTATTTTTAAATCCCTAACTTATCCATCTTCATTAAAGACACAAGTAATAATGATAAGTAAAATGAGGATGATGTTGAAGTAATGATCTAGAGGGTCTTCAAAATAAGTCGAATACATTTTAATAAAGATGATTAAAACATAAAAAAAATTTTTTGGGGATATTTTTATTAGCAAACCAGTGAAATTTCATGAAACAAAACATGTTTAAAACCCTCTGGAAATGCTCCAGAACCCAGGATTTTGCTTCATCTGTATCAAAATTTTCTGGGGGGGGCATGCCCCCAGACCCTCCTAGATAGGGTCCTGCCTGTGGCACAACCGTCCAAGTGCCGTCGGCACTTGGAGGGCTAGTGAATTAACAAGAGGACTAGTAGAAAAATAATTTCACTAGCCCTGCAGGCTAGTACATACATTTAGTTAGTGTCAAACCCTGCTTTATAAGATATCTTATAAACTTTAGAAGATATTTAAGTAAGTATATAAGATATCTTATAAACTTTAGAAGATATCTTATAACGTTAATAATATATCTTATAAACTATATAAGATATCTTATAAACCTTCATGCTGCAACATACACATAAAGCTGTATCAAGACAGATTAAGCGATCGGTCGACAAGAATGTTTGCGGTGGTCTACCTTGATCGTCATCGCTCTGACATGTCAAAAACTTCGTGTAGGGATCGAGAAGCCAATCACTCTAGAAGAGATAGGAATAACCTGTTATTAGTCCCCTACCGACGAAGTCGAAAGGGACTTTAGGTTTGCAGTCTGTCTGTCTGTCTGTCTGTCTGTCTGTCTGTCTGTCTGTCCATCCGTCAGTCCGGTAAATCAGTTTTCCATACTTTTTCTTCGTGCTTGAAGATAGTGATTTGATAATTGGTATATAGTTTTACCATAACAAGTTACAGATCAAGTTCGAATTTTGTTCTGGTCTGATGATTTTGTGCAGAGTTATGGTCCTTGGACTTAGAAAATTCACTCAAATAATCAGTTTTCCTCACTTTTTTCGTCATGCTTGAAGATATTGATTTGATAATTGGTATATAGTTTTATCATGACAAGTTACAGATCAAATTCGAATTTTGTTCCGGTCTGATGATTTTGTGCAGAGTTATGGTCCTTGGACTTAGAAAATTCGCTCAAATGATCAGTTTTCCTCACCTTTTTCGTCATTCTTGAAGATATTGATTTGATAATTGGAATATAGTTTTATCATGACAAGTTACAGATCAATTTCGATTTTTTCCGGTCTGATGATTTTGTGCAGATTTATGGTCTTTGGACTTAGAAAATTCACTCAAATAATAAGTTTTATCACTTTTTCGTCATTCTTGAAGATATTGATTTGATAATAGGTATAAAGTTTTACCATGACAAGTTATAGATCAAGTTAGCATTTTGTTCCAGTGCAATGAATTTAAAATCAGTAGGGAGCTATGTATTGTCATGCAATACTCTCAGAATGCTTGTTGAATAGGCGCTCTTCGTCGGTTAGGTTACGCCTGGAGTATGGCTTCATCATCCAGGTTCTCAGTGGAATGTATCATCTCCAATCATAAGGTATTGGGTGTTTTTTCATCGCCGGACAGTGAATCAAGTGACGGCGCGGCACACCGAGGTTGTTTCCCTCAATCAAAGTCCTTAATTCATAGCACTAACACTGACCTATATGAACTTGTAGTCGGCGTCGATGAGGGCCTGTAGTATGATCGAGAAAAATCCTTTGTAGCTGTAGTACAGTGTACCAGAGTCCTTTGGACACTTTATCCCCACGTGCTGGCGATCCAGTGCTTCACATACATGAGGAAATTTCCACTTGGCTTGGAAGTCATCTGCAATCTGTTGCCACTGTACGGATGTGACGACGGCTGGCATCCCTCTTCCGAGTACTCATGTATTACAGCTTCCAAAACTTCCGGAACGAACAAGCAAATTGTGTTTTAGCCACTCGGAATGAATGCATTGGCTCTGCATAAGAAGCGCCAGTTGCGAGATGGCGAAGTGTGACAGCAAATTTCAGTCCTGGCTCTAATACTTCTCTGAAATATGAAAAGTTGAAAATTCACAAATGTCATTCCTGCAATGATATCATGGATTTACCTCGGTTTCATTCGGATGAAATTATCTATGCTATGATTTTTCTAACAGCTTCTGTGATCTACTGAATGATAACCAAAATAAATGGAGAACGTGTCCATGGGACACAGATGATGCCCCGCTTGCATATAACGTTATAAATGGACATGACTACGCGGTATGGACTTTGCTGATTGTTGAAGGCCGTACGGTGACCTAAATACTTGTTAATTTGTGTGTCATCTGGTCTCTCGTGGATAGTTGTCTCATTGGCAATCATACCACATCTTCTTATTTTATAACTCAAGAACGGTAAAAGTGACGCTCCCCAAATTCGAACTTGATCTGAGTTTTGTGGTAATAGCATTGTGTATAAGTTTCATAACATTTGTGTGTTGAGGCAAACTTCAGTTAGAAAACGGAAACCAATTTCGGGACATACGTACGGACGGACGTAAGACGGACAATGCCAACACTTAATGTCCCTCCACTGCGGCGGGGTCATAACCATCAGACGATTTTATACTGAAATTGTACATACCCGACCAATTGCCCACTATCCCTACGATCCTAATACGATCAGGTCGAGATTGGGATTGAGATCGAGTATAGTTGATTTAGTCTAGCTAGTCGAGCTGAGATCGCGTTTATATAGAGATCGTGAATTTTCCGGGATCGTTAAGGAGTCGTAAACAGGTCCGATCAAGAATTTGGTTACATTTTGGTCGTGCAAATTTGGACAATCGGGATCATCGAGTTGATCTGATCGGCAGTGTGAGCCTAGCTTAAACGCAGTTCTCTTGGTATATCAGAGAAACGACCAACTTCAACATTTAGTTTCAATGTACCACTTCGTAGTTTTGAAAGAAAGTGAACATTATTAATAAACATGTAGCTTAAATAATTCTCAAGACAAAATCAATCTTGACATTTCTATATACACTTAATTTCTCGCAATCATATATATCTGCTGACCATTTTGCAGATATTGGTCTTTAATGCGTGTCTTTATAACATCAAACGATATATCAATATTATTCTGGTCAATCTAAATATAGTGTTGTCTGCTCTTTGGTCGGGTTGTTGTCTCTTTGACATATTCCCATTTCCATTCTCAATTTTATTCATTCCAAGACTAAATAACAAATCACGCTCATTAGATGCCCAATTCATTTTACCTTGATTTGCATGTCTTATAAAATTTTATATACATCTTATAAAAAGCTGTTTCATATAAAACAATACGTAACTAATATTTTAAGATTAATTGTTTCCTTAAAACATACATAGGTAAATGACCAAGCTCGCCACAAAGAAAACTAAAAGAGCAAGTTTACCTACTTTTAAAACAAAGCTACAAAAAAAGGTTATAAATAATCTCTATGTCTTTAGCGCGGTGAAAACCCCATATTTCTGAAGAATTGTTCAGTACCGGTCCAACCATACTGTCGTAAAGAAGACATTGTTGATGATAAGTAATGTAGATATTATTCAAACAGTTTTAGAGTGATGAGAGAGCTCTTGATCCTTGTTGAGACAGTCGTTTATGCGTGTGTAAGAATTTCCCGTTAAAGTGTAGCAACATTTCAAGGTAAACGTAGGAATTTACGATTTAAAGTTCATGGTTATTATATATGAAACGATTATTTACAAGTTGCTATCCATTTCTGAACACAACTACTTTAGTTTTTCAGTGTTAACTTTTATGTTCCATTTTCTACAATATTTGGATAGGTTGTCAAGAAACTGTTGAAGAAGTTCGGGAGACTTGGCAAACAAGACAATATCGTCTGCAAAAAGTATCAAATATATTAAAAGTCCATTCAGGTTCACTACATCTTCAGTATTTGTAACAGTTATATCTTCAATAATATAAATCATATTATATCTGCTTCTTCGTGATTACAAGGGGACAGCTGGGAAATATCCGTATTGAAATTGCAAAGAACATTTTCACCTTGAGTAACATAAACATTTTATCAGTCTCTAAAGAAGCAATTCTGTCGGCGAGAAAGTTGAACAATTCCGTTTTGTTGTCATCTTCACGAAGAAAACTACTCCAAACCCTTGGTGTTCTACCAGCACCTCGCTTTCTTCTCGTCAGGCCTTAAAACTACTCTTTAAGTAAACGTAAACTATAATGTCTGCTCTTGAATATTTATTGGTGCAAGATTTCATGTAAGGTAGTATGACATCATTTGCATAATCATCAGATGTTTTCGCCCAATGTGGTGGTCTAGAATTAACCATCAACGATAAAGGCGTCAGAATGTGGATCAGTTGATGGCAAATCGGAAATGATTCAAGTATACCCATTAGCTGCGATTTAATACCACTGTTTAAGTGCTATCCTGAGACAAAGACGGTGGTGCAGTTAGGTTTTCATGGCTAAAGAAATCTTCCAAGTCACACTGTCTACTTTGTTATGAAATGAAAAGTCTAGAAATAGATTGCAATCGCTTTTTAGGTTCGTAAGCTTTGTTTTGAGGAAGATGTTTCTGGTATCGGTTTTCAGCTAAATAATGGGAAATTGTTCTTTTTATCGGGTCTTAAAAGCAGATCCTCTTCGTTTTGCAATTGTTTCAAAAAGTCTTCGTATTGTTTGGACCCAATATCTTGGAGTTTACATATCTTACCTGCTTCCGAATCAACAATTTCCTTAGAGTCAAGTTTGTACAAATCAGATGACTCCTCTAGAAATGGATTTCCAAACTCATTCATCACTTTAGAAAGCCTTTGAACCTTTTCGAAGAAATCCTTTTGTGTTGTCGTAGAGTCTTCATGGTGTCGTTCATCTGTTGTAGAATGACTCAAACCACTAGATCTTTCAAATTCACCTACCAGTCAACTGACTCCTGTTCCGGCTACCATCAATCGTCTCAAAGCTGAGGGAAATCGGTTAAACCTATGGCACCACCATCGCCCTTCACGATTGCATTATTCTGTTCATGTGCCTGATCAATTGCCATATTAGAAAACAACTTGCTGGTCTTACGTTCAGTGAAATTACCATTTGCAAATTCCATTGCCACCTGTGGGTGATGTTCGTGAAGGAAGCCATATCTCGGGAGATGAATCGGTGACCATCGAGCATACTTTACACGTTTAAGCCCAAAAAATACGGTATCATGCTTGATATGGACTGTTTGTAAAGTACGAATCTGACTCACGAAATGAGCGTTCTACCGACAGCACAAGAAGTTCTAAATTCAAAATTGAACGCCAGAAATTGAACTGTGGTCGAGATGACTCTCTTTCCTTACACCAGTCTATCAAATCATCGAACGTCACAGAGTCATCAGCTATATTTTCTGCGTGTATGCTCTCATAAGCCGACATTAACAATTCAAACAAAACACATGCAGTCATCTGATGCGCGTGCCTAGTCCTAGGTACATTTGAACATACAAGAAAAGAATCTGCCGTTCCAGGTGTTGCAATGTCGGCTTCAGTGAGGGCACTTGTCCATCCACTATCACACAAAATGTCACCGAGAATTTTAAAACAAGCCATTTGAAAGTGCAATCCACTAAAAATGACGATAAACTTGTCTTCTTCGTACAAATCTGGCCATTCCCATTGAATTTGATTTGCCAAAACAAAAAGTGGCTGATCTGCAGTTATGATTGATATTTGTCCGGGATTAAGAAACATAACCACCTCTTTCACCTTATCCATCGAATGCTTGATCGTTGCAACTAAATGGGCTTGTTCTTCAAACAGTGGCACTTACCTGTACATAAAGGCCTCGATTTTTAGAGGAATGACATGACGACCAAGATATGTTTTCGAAATCCAAATCCGCGTCTAGTAGATGAACTACGTTGAGCCATTCATATTCACATTAGAGGCTTTCTACAAGATAATCATGATCTGGTACTTTGAGTATGGTATTAGGGTATGTGGATGTGTAGGTTTAGTCTTTAAGTAGGAAGGTCTTATATTGGCGTATGTATATGGAAGAAAAGATACTTGTCTTGAACTTGGTCTATTTCCCAGTATTATGTCTCCATGTTCAATCCCACCATTGTCACCTGACGGGTGCTGAAAAATAGAAATGCCGGTCCCATGAAAAGATGACTTTGCAGTTGTTTAACTAGGGTTATGATCAATATTGTCAACAGCAGCAGTAGTGAAAAGCCTTTAAAAAAAAAAAAACAACAAAAACAGGTGGACATACTAAATATTCGGACAAAAGCGTTCAACCACAGCCTCTCTAGTTGAGTTGATATTTCTAATACCGGTGATATGAAATACATAAACCATACTGAAATAAAGTATCGATCAATAAACGCTTCCTGGTCCTGAACTATTCTTTGCAAGATCTGCAAGCCTAAATGCAGTAGCCCCATCACTATTTCTTTGCGTCTCGAATATATAATTGACTACTTGCAAAGAAAACATCTCCTGCTTCATTTTCTGCACTATATCAATTTGTGTCTGTTATTCTGTCTTTTCTATACGGCTCATTCTTTATTTTATAGAGCTACAAGACATGCGGGATGGTATTTTATCTTTTAGCTATCACATCCCCAGTACTTAATTTGGCCAATAACTGTTTGTCCTGGAGAGTTTCAGCACAACTTTTCAATCTATCATTCAGCTTCATGGTTATTTCTTCCCAGTGACGAAGGGGCCTCTTCCTCACACAAAAACACTTGACAATATCTTGTTTTTGTATCTGAATGATCAACTGAACGGCGAAAGAACTTAGGTGAACCATCAGTTTCACTTTTGTTGATATCGTTGACTCGAATCGTTGTTCGCACGCTTTAGTTTAGTGTTGTTAAATTTAATTCGCAACTTGGATGGTATTTTGCCTCATTCAGTGTTAAACTGCTTTCAAATCCGGAACCGTTGTTTAACCTGCTAACGTCTAGTGATATATAGGTAAGCTATACATTTCGTGAAACTTGGGGATGTTTGTAGCCAACATTTTATTCCCATCGGCAGTTGATTTTAACGTTTCAACTGTGTCTTACTGACACAAACAACACTTTGACCAGCCAGTTTCCCAACTATCTGTTGAGACTGATGACAGACGAAAATGTTTGCCATTGTAAAAAAAAAAATCAAAATTAAACCTTTTCTAAAAGTCACTATATAAATATTTGAAAATATACTGTAAAACAGGCGAAGGATTATCATTTACCACCGAAACTGCACTTTATTGTATGGGATTCGACTGGTTTCGTTGATGTTGTACCTTCACCCGCCCGATCGTTCATCCATTGCTATTTAACTCCGTGTGATCTGTACACCATCCGGAGGATTTATGCCCGTTCCTCTCTGGCTCGGCTATCCCGCGTTGGCACATCCAGCTGTCGATTCAGATACGACTTTATGGCTTTAACTAAGGGTCAAACCATAAAGTATTCGGAGACTTTAAAATAAAACTGACAATGGACTCCATGCCGTGTTTATAATCGGCAGAGATTTACTGCAGTGTGCCCTGGTAGTGCGTGCACATCACTCTTTATATATATAAAAATTGCGCATGCGCCGAAATTGTTAAACGATGTGTAGCATAACCTTGAAAAATGTTATAAAATCCATTCATAATATCATTTAAAATTTAAAAAGTATATAGTCAATAGTTTAAAGGTTTTGTGTGAATTTTGTAACATTTTCGCGTATGTTCAAAACCTGAAAATGTAAACCATTCATTTCTAGTAATTAGGAAGGTAACCACCAAACCTGATTATTTTTACTAAAAGAAGTTCAAAGAAAACAGTTTTCCAGAAAAAAGTATTTTCGAACTGGAAACAGCAGCCATTTTGAAAAGGCCGTGGCCATCTTGAAAAACATGATTTTGTTTATGGCCAGCAGTTTTTCTTAAGAAGTATGTAATAATGATGCTTCGTGCTAATTTTCAAGCTTGTATCATGATTTGCACATTTATCTCGATTTTGCTTGCTAATATCTTCCACTAAAAGTCGTTTAGTTCAAATGAAGTAGATGAGATGCTGGTGTCTTTTACATTGTATCGGTATCGTTTTGATGGACGGGCTCCTCTTGTTGCATACTGGATTATTGTACATTCTGTTAATGCTTTGGTATTCTTGGGTAGTTCGATGATCTCGTAGATGTTGGGTCGGTATGTTGAAGTCTATTCCTTATCTTGTACCATCCTTCAAGGTGCATAGTGGTTTTGGTGAAATAGTGGTTCCATAAAAGCGGTATCCTTCAACCTATTCTATCGTGTAGTAGGAAAATATTGTTGTAGCGGTACGTCACATACATCAATGTCTTCCAGAGTTGTTAGCCAAACATCTCGCAAAGAGAAATTATTAACAACTTGGATAAACTAATAAAACTTGCTTTAAAATGTTAGCTCTCGTTATTTTTGATTGAACAAAGAAAGTGCAATTATTTGTTTGAATTTATTGTTTTATTCCATATTAAAATTTCTGAAATAACTTTTACAAAAATTAAACAATAGATAAGGTAACTAGATAAAAGTAATTTTAAATGACACTTATTTTGTTCCTAAGTTTCATTATTTGGCTTTAAATACTTTTCTCAGAACTTTACCAATTTAAAAAGTTAGTCGATATTTTGTCAAATGTAAACATCACTGGATATTTTTTTTAAATTGTCAAATTCAATGATTTTCATAATTTATAAGATATTTCCACAAAATTGGACATATTTTGTTATACATATTTTGCACATTTAGCTAGCTATAAAACCAGGGTTATCCATCATTTTCTACATTAGGAAATGCCTTTACCAAGTCAGGAATATGGCAGTTGTTTTCCATTCGTTTGGTGTGTTTGAGTTTTTGTTTTGCCATTTATAAAGGACTTTCCATTTTGAATTTCCTTGGAGTTCGGTAATTTGTTATTTTACTTTTCCTGAATTCAATAGTAGAATTCAGTATCCTTTATAAAAGTTTAGAGGTAAAGTACAGGTTAAAAATATGACTTTAATTAAAAATAAACTATAAAACCTTGTGTTTTATAAACCTACAATTAAATGTAGGCAAACCAGGAGAATACGGGAAAAGAGATAATGAGTTTGGACGCATGAAATTCATAACGTGTTGTTTTCATTTTTAAAGGTGAACCAATTTTGAAATGGATTAAAACGTAATACATGAACAGTTTTATGTCCAATTTTAATTTTAAATCTACTTTTACTATAATGTTGTCAAAATATGATTTCTTGTTACTAATTACGTGAAGATATAAATTGTCAATTCTTGAATTAAAAACAAAGTAAACAAGGTAAAGAACATTTCGGTAAAATATATAATGACTTGGTTCATTTAGTTTTGTCTCGCCTGCGACGAAAGTCGTAGTATCTGAGACATATGTATTACTATCCGGGCGTAAACTATTTGTATAAAGCTTTATATTTCAGAAGGTAGAAGACCTGGATGCTTCATACCTTGTATGCAGATACCTTATGTTACGAAATTTCCGTCTGTCATATGCACATTGTCCTTGACCTCATTTTCATGGTTCACTGACTGCTTGAAAAAATTCACATTCTTTTGTCATGTGAATTTCTCACTTATGAGTTATATGATAACTATATTTGGTATATGGGTTGCAACGTTTACATGTCCATCAGACAGGGTTAACCTGACCTCGACCTCAATTCATGGATCAGTGATCAAGGTAAAAGTTACGTGATTAGGTCCGTTTCTCAGATACTTCAAGAAGCAGGTCAACTATATGTGGTGTATGGAATGATTGTAAGGGTACATGTCAGAATGGCAGGTTTCATCTGACCTTGACCTCATTTTCATGGTTCATTGGTCATTGTTAATTTTTGTGTTTTGGTCTGTTTTCAAGTATTGTAAGCAATAGGTCAACTTTATGTGGTGTATGGAATGATTGTAAGGTGTACATGTCTGTCTAGCTGGTGTTATCTGACCTTGACCTCATTTTAATGGTTCATTGGTCAATGTTAAGTTTTGTGTTTTGGTCTGTTTTTCAAGTACCATAAGCAATAGGTCAACTATATTTGGTTTATGGAATGATTGTTAGGTGTACATGTCTGTCTAGTCGGTGTCATCTGACCTTGACCTCATTTTCATGGTTCATTGGTCATTGTTAATTTTTTGTGTTTTGGTCTGTTTTTCAAGTACTGTAAGCAATAGGTCAACTATATTTGGTGTATGGAATGCTTGTAAGGTGTACATGGCTGTTAAGCTGGTGTCATCTGACCTTGACCTCATTTTCATGGTTCATTAACCCAGTCAATGTTAAGTTTTGTGTTTTGGTCTGTTTTAAAATATTAATAGCAATAGGTCACCTATAATTGGTGTATGGAATGATTGTAAGGTGTACATGTCTGTCTAGCCAGTATCATCTGACCTTGACCTCATTTCCGTGGTTCATTGGTTAACATTAAGTTTTTTGCGTTTTGGTCTGTTTTTTTTATTACCATAAGCAATGGGTCAACTATATTTGGTGTATGGAATAATTGTAAGGTGTACATGTCTGTGTGACAGTTTTATCTGACCTTGACCTCATTCTCATGGATCTTTTAAAATGTGAAGTTTATGTGATACTTGTAGTAAAACCTTTATCTTTAAGACTTTCAACATAAAATCAATGGTCTGTAAAACAGGCGAGACATTTCAGCGTGTGCACTCTTGTTAAAAGTATTCAGACATACTTTTTCTACTATTAACTGTCTTTTATTTAGCCTTAAAACTTAATTAATTGTGTTGTTTTTCTTTTATCTTTTAGTTCGAAGTTCAAACATAGCGAAATTAAAACAATCAATGGGAAGTCTTCAAGAATATTCAAAGGCAGTTTTCGGTTCAGATATATCAATATCTTGATTTTGACAGCATTTTGCGCAAGTTCTGCAGGTATTTTGTTAATAGTTACATGTAGGATGGCCATCATTTCAACTGACAAATTATGTAAACTTTAAGAGAACAAATGCACATTAAGCAGTATATTCTATCTTACGAAGTTAGTAAATGTATTATGTTCATAAGTAGGTATCATATTAAAGACGTGTATCCTTCTATTGGCAGTCTACGTCTCTCGTGCTGTGTAGAGTCTATAAAAGTTTCCTCGTGCCTGATGTGTATGTTATTTTTACAGTTAAGGTATAGTTATTCATAAGATAACTTCTCTTATTTGTGCTAGTTTTCTTTTTCTTAAAGTTTATGTTAATAGAAACTCTTATAAAAGTGTTTCCAACAGGGTTTTTCAGATTTATTCAGTTTTCCTGCTAGGCTATCTAACAAATATTTTAATGATCTGTGATTGTCCTAATGTTTGTAGTATTTAAAATTGAGAATGGAAATGGGAATGTGTCAAAGAGACAACAACCCGACCAAAGAGTAGAAAACAGCCGAAGGGCACCAATGGGTCTTCAACACAGCGAGAAAATCCCGCACCGGAGGCGGGCTTCAGCTGGCCCCTAAACAAAAATGTGTTCTAGTTCAGTGAAAATGGACGTCATACTAAACTCAAAACATATAATTGAACTAAAATTAAAATTACACCAGACTAACAAAGGCCAGAGGCTCCTGACTTGGGGCAGGCACAAAAATGCGGCGGGTTAAACATGTTTTGTGAGATCTCAACCTCCCCTATACCTCTAGCAAATGAAGAAAAAGAAACACACAGCAATACGCACAGTTAAACTCAGTTTGTTTACTTTTAATGCAAATGTCGAACAAATCATGACAGTAATTGTATCTTATTTACAACTCTCCATGACATTTCATATACCCTAGGTTTTCCAAAATTTTTACTGATTGTTATCCTCATTTAGAGTTATTCTGCGAAAGTGTTGACGTCAATAACGCAATAATCCAACACCACAAGACATTTAGAAATCAACACATTTTTCTTCAAAAATAGGCAGATGTGATACACTTATTCAAGATGCAAATCTTCTCCGAGACCTGCTAAATTGTGGATAAATTTAACAGAGACTAAATGTATCCAAGATCTGCTACCAATACTAAACTCCACTAACGACGAAAAACATGAAAATATAAAATAATATCGAAGCCAATCTTAGTCACATTCACGATTAAAGCATTTCAAAAGCATGCATGGACCAACAGTAACAAACGTAAACAAATATATAAGAGTAAAGATGATACCAAAACAAATCTCAGAGGATATTATATGTACATGTATACAAAATGTAATATCAACATGTAAATTGATCAAAGATACCAGGCTTTCAATTTGGTACGTCAGGCGCATATTTCATCTACATCAGTCGTGCTCGAATTGTGTTAAAAGTCAAATAAATCTGAGTTGAAGAGCATTGAAAAGGAAGTCTTGAGAATTGTTCAAAATACGGCTAAGGTTTTCTTTGAACTATAAAGAACCGTCATATAAGTTGGAGATTAAGCTAGCTGTAAAACCAGGTTCAATCCACCATTTTCTTCGGAGAATGCCTGTACCAAGTCAGGAATATGAAAGTTGTTTTAGTCGTTCCGTTGGTTGATAAAGTCGAGCGTTTTGATATGTGAGGTTTTATTGACTTCCCTTTTATCGACCGCAAAATTTTGTTTCTTGACAATAACTTGAGTAAAAGTGCATGGATCTCTATGACATTGTACCACATTGTTCCATGCCTACAAATAAAGGTTTGTGTTGATTTTTGGGGTTATGGCCTTAATTGTTATTTAGATTTTGGATTTTGGACCTCGATATCAAATTGGTCCACATTGAGGTTCAAAGGATCCAAAATTATACTCTGTTTGATTTCAACAAATAATTGAATTCTTGGGGTTCTTTGATATGCTGAATCTAACCATGAATTTGGATTTTTATTTCAGGCCGGTTTTCAAATTGGTCTATATTAAGGTCCATTGGGTCTACCTAAGTTTGATTTTAACAAAGAATTCAATTTTGTTAAAACAAACTTAGGTGGACCCATTGTACTAATATAGACCAATTTTGTTAAAATCAAAATTGGTCTATATTAAGGTACAATGGGTCCACCTAAGTTTGATTTTAACAAAATTGAATTCTTTGATTTCTTTGATATTCTGAATCTGGACATGTTTTATATTTTTTATTTTGGACCCTGTTTACAAGTTGGTCCAAATCGGTGTACACAATTAAACTTTGTTTGATTTCAACACAAATTGAATATATTGGGTGCTTTGATATGCTGAATTGAACTGTATATTTAGATTTTGAATTATGGGCTCCAGTATGAAATGGTTCACATTGAGGGCCAAATGGTCCATAATTAAACTTGTATTTACATATTTGATATTGGACCATACTAGGTAAATATCTTATTTCAAATTTTAAGTTCTTAGACCACATTCATTCTATGTCAGAAACCAATACTGTGTAAAATTCAGAGTCCATGTGATTCTTTCAGTTTTGTGTTACCTTGAGTTGTCTCTTTTAATCTTTTACGAGATTTGAACATTTGTAAACTACTGTCGCTTCAATTTATAGTATCGCCTGTAGCTGACTTTATTCTAGCATCAATATTTTCTTTTATGTCAACAAATGAATGCATGATTCTTTATTCTTGAATAGTGCGTTTGATTTCGTACAAATTGTAAAATAATCATTATAAAATCGGTACCACGACCTTTTCTATAAAATTTTCACCTGATTGCTGTATTTTACTTCAGTTTTTTTTACAGTCTTTGTTTTTAAAACCAATCATAACTTACGTTGCAATTTTGGTACAAATTTAGATCACATGGCAATTGTCTGATATTTTAATTCTGACAATTGAATTAGAAAGATTTATTCTCTAATATAAGTTATATAGCAGTCGTAAAATGCTATCAGTTAAATTGAAGTTTGTGATTACCTTTTCAAGTACATCTATTCATTATTTTGGTTTTTTTTTTAATTTGCGCTGATTTGTTAACCTTATTTTAATATATCGCTCAAGGAAAATAAAACCTATTTCTAAGGGATAGTGTTAGCCTCCTTCCATACCATAATCTCCATCCAACTTACATGTCCCAGTGGCACTTAATAAAAAAAAAAAAATAGAAAAAGGAAATAAATAAAGAACATTGAATTTCACAGAAAACTTGAAATAATTTTCTCCAGTTGATCACACATACTGATTGTTTCCTTTTTAATACATATATAGTTCGCATACCACAAATCTCATTAAATGTATAGAATACCTATATTTTCTTGGTATGATATATCAAAGGGTTTAAATACACAACGAGGAATATGGGATTAAGTTTGTACCAGGCTGCTACGCATTCCGACGGCGAAATGATTTTGAAACCAAAATTAATTCAGTAAATTTGCATCTGAATTGTCAGAATGTTTTCTGGCTGGGTTTTGTTTCATTCAACATATTGGCAAAGAAGGGCTCACATTTAAATCTGAATTGGATTTTTCGATTACTCAATTAATAAAGGCCAATCGAAATAATAATGCTTGGTTTGCTGTCTTTTCGACCTTTACCCCACATCTCTTTTAGTGTTTAGAAAATAAACACCATCGTTTCAATCATGACTGGTAAATTCATTCAAACTGAATTTAAATAGAAATAAACATGACATCCACATTTTTATCAATCAACCATCCCATCAACATCACTGTAATGTAGTAATCTGCTTTATTCATGAATAGTTTAAATATCCTTTATACCTGCGCTTGCATGTTACCTTATAAAATGTTTGGATTAAAAGCATGATATAAATTGCATGTTTAAAAGAACCAAAATTTTTACAATCTTAAATCTAAACCTCCATCTATGTTAATGCTAAATTAAAATGGTAAAAATTAAAGTCTTTTAAAGAGCTGAATTTAAATTTGTGAAGCTTGTTTTGAAGTATTTATATGTTGACACAGTTGTCCACAACCTGTGTTTGTGATAAAAGATACACATGGTCTAAAACTGTGTTTTTGTTTTAATTGTTTTAGCTGTCTGGAACACACGCCAATGAGACACTAACCAACAACATTCGCGCCTGCGTATGAAATATATATCTCCCAATTGATACGATATCCCAGAGCTTTCATTTCCCATCATGATTTTTTATAGAAGGTTGCTGCTTAAAATCCAAGAGGTCCAAATTTAACAGTCTAGTTACTGGTTCTGGCGGAGCAGATTGATCGTTATGGAATATATGTTTCACAGATGACAACTGATATGTTCTAATTGTCGTAACCACAATCACGTCATCTTTTCTTCAAATCGACCTCCAAAATTATACTTACCGCCGTATTTGTACTTACAAAAGCAACATGACGAGTGCATTATGTAGAGCAGGATCTGCTTACTCTTCCGGAGCACCGCATAACGTCCCGGATTTGGCGAAGATCGTGTTGCGCAGTCTTGGGTTTCTGTGTTGTGTTTTGCTAGAAAATGCCTGTACCAAGTCAGGAATATGACAGTTGTTATCCATTCGTTTGATGTGTTTGGGCTTTTGATTTTGCCATTCGATTAGGGACTTTCTGTTTAAGATTTTCCTCGGAGTTCGGTATTGTTGTGATTTTACTTTTTGTATACTGTTGTTTGTCTTTTGATCGTTTTCTTTGTTTGCCATGGTATTGCTAGTATATTTTCGAGTTTGAATGTCGATATATATGGTATCTTCGCCTCTCTCATTAATCAATTGCATGTTTTAACAATTTCACAATAACAGAACCAATTCATGTACTAACTTATTCTCTACAATTTACAATATTAGATACGTCTTTTTAATTTAGTACCTAGTATTAATATTCATAACGTCAAGTGATTCCAGAATATTCTGTTCTTGGAAAAAGTTAAATAACAAAATACCGAACTCGAAGAAAATTCTTAACGGAAAGTCCCTAAGCACATGGCATAATCATAAGCTCAAACACATCAAATGAATGAAAACAACTGTCATATTCCTGACTTGGTACAAGCATTTTCTTATGTAGAAAATGGTGGATTAAACCTGGTTTTATAGCTAGCTAAACATCTCACTTGTAAGTGTCCAACCTTACAAAAACACATCAAAGATACCAGGCTAATAATTTGGTACGCCAAACACGCTTCTTCTATGAATATAGGACCCATCAGTGGCTCCCGAATCAAATTAAACAGTTGAAAGGCATATTCAAATTGAAAGTGTATACAAAATGCATTTGTAGAAACACGCGAGGAAAGATTACAGCTCTAAGAGTAGATATGCTATTGCGAGATTAATCTGTATATTCTTAACCATAACTGTCTCAGTTGAAGCCACATAATTTACAAAATGTTTACTTAATAAGTAATTTAAAATATCCCCTCTCTTGATACTGATCATAGGAATAACATATGTCAATAATGGAACTTTCAATAAAAGAAGTGTAAAAATAATGCTATTGATTTATCATAAAACTTACAATAATAAATGTAAAAACAGGCTATTCTCTAATCTATTATGAAAAGCAGTTACAGTAAAATTAATAAACATACTGTAAAAAATAACGTGTAACTGCTGAAGGTTCATCAACGCATTGAACTATTTTTTATTTATCATGCCTTCTTCTCCTTTTGTATCGATGTTTTAACATTGTAGTATAGTTCATATTTGGAAACTAAATTTTACTGGAGGTTTTTTATAACAATATACTTTATTTTGAAACACTCAGACACATATATACATGTGTAACAAGAGGCAAAATACATAATCATATTTATGGTTGCTACAGAACAATGTTAACATAATCATATACTTAGAGTATAATTACAATATTTTAACTAATTTGTTAATGAAAAGTGATAAGTTCTTCATAACTTTAATATTGCAAAATGAAAGCAGTCCTTTCCTTTTCTCAACACAAGGATACCTGTAGTAATATTCTGATATATGCTTATTTCTTGTATTTTTAACAGTAACAGGCTGGCACTCAAATAGATAGTGAAACTCATTTCCAATTGACAAGGAGCAGATATGACACGGTCTTTCATCTCTAGGAATTCCATTTCATATTCCTGTTTCTATTGGTATTTTAAGGTTGCAGCATCGCAGATTAGTAATATTTTTACGATCTACAGATGAGAGTCTTAATAAATATTTTTCTAAGCCAAAGTCGATTTTGAAAAGACCATAATTGTCCCCAGCGATGAGTTTTGCATTTGACTGTGCCACTCTTGGATGCATTCATCTGTTAATCTTTGCTTAATATTCGTTTTATCTGAATTGGATCTGTCTTTGATTGAATATTCCATGTAAAGCTTAATCAGGTATTGTCAAATATTGATTTAACAAGTTCAATCCATTTAAACTTATGCAATCCGGATTCGATCAATGTGAACATTGTATGGTACAAAATAGATGTGTTTTATAAAGCTCCGTTTCTAAAGTATCAAAATAATCTTTTTTTTTTTTTTATCTATAGTTAACGTTCAGTGGCAGGCAAAATTTCCTGTAGTTTTGGAAATGTAACGTATCTTCAGTGCAATATATCAGACACAGCCTTCAACTGTACAAACAAAGATCGTCAGTGGATTGGTGGTCCTAAGTATGAAGGGCTTTGTTATGAGGATGAATGTCCAACTTCTAAAAAGTACCAGGTGATGGAACAAGCTAAGTGTGTGTACACATTAATGATTTACAATTTTTGGAAAGCGGCGTCAACTGTGAATATACATGCCTCTATGGTGCATCGAAGATGCGTAAATTTAACACTTGACGAAAAAGGTTTATATGTAAGTAAAATTTATTTATTCTGAACTAAAATGCATAAAATTGATATGCATTTAAAGACAATGTCAAGTAAGCTGTATTTTCATTTTACTTGTTATCGTCATTAGTTTACATTTATACATTTATACATTTTATTGTGTCAAAAACATGAAAATTGTAAAGTTTTCACTGGCTTTGTCAGTTCCTACAAGTCCGTCTTCAATGAGAGTGGATGTAATTATTCTTTTAGACGCATGACCTTATGCATCCGGCTATCGTGTTTTTGACTTTGGGTGTTCCTAAGCGCAGGTGGGTCCTGAAGTGCGATTCGGACGAAAAAGGTTTTCACGTTGTTGTTTCCATTTTGTTTTCCTTGTATTTATTAGTCCCCTACCGACGAATTTGAAGGGACTTTAGGTTTGCACTCTGTCCGTCTTTTTGTCTGTACGTCTGTCCATCCGTCAGTCCGGCAAATCAGTTTTCCAGACGTTTTTTCATGCTTGAAGATATTGATTTGATATATGGTGTATTGTTTTATCATGACAAGTTACAGGTCAAGTTCGATTTTCACGATTTTAACTTTTCTCCTTGTTCAGTTAAAGCCCTTTCCTAGAATTAAATTTTGATGAAATACTTATTAATTACTAGATTTCTGTTCAAAGGAAATAATTCATTTTTAACTTTCCTAGAATTAAATTTTGATGAAATACTTATTAGATTTCTGTTCAAAGGAAATAACTCATTTTTAAAAGATTTGTAAAAGACATTGTTTTAAGATAAATGACATTTTGGATTTTTTCCTTTTCTTTAGTAAATTGTTTGAAGAATTTAGTGGTAGGTTTGTTTGTTATTTTATGTAGTTTACACCATGACAAGTTATAGATCAAGTGTGGATTTCGTTCCATTACAATGAATTTTAACCGGTGAGGACTATGTATTGCCATGCAATACTCACAGAATCTTGTATCTTACTTAATTTGTACTTTATCGAGAAATTGTTTACTACTAACGGTGTGTACTATCAACTACAAACACAATTTTATCGGCTTCTTTGTCAATATACTATCAGTACAAAGACTTCTTGTTGGCTTCATTGTCAAATTTACTGTCAAGTACAACTTTTTTGTTGGCGTCTTTGTGAGATTTATTTGTATGTTTATATAAATTATTTAGTCGGTTGTTTTGTTTATCTATGATATATTTTAACACAGTTTTGGATGCTTGATCCCAATTATTGTCATATTAACCTATTATGTCTGTTTGGGTTTCTTATTCAATGTTGTCAATTTAACGGAACTATAAACAATTGTCATTCAAGTGTGGGGTTTAGCTAGCTTAAAACCAGGTTTAACGACCTTTTATCTCGAAAATGTAAATACCAAGTCGGAATATGACAGTTGTTTTCCACTTGTTCCGTTGGTTGGTAACGTTTGATTTTGTCAGTTGTTATGGACTTCCTCTTTTGAATTTGCCTAAGAGTTCGGTATTTATGATATACCTTTTATAACTTAGTTATTTGATATCAATAAATCAAATGTGATTATCATAATGATAGAGTATAGAAGTCTTTTGGTACCTAATATCTAAACTAGAACAATTTAACAAGTGTCATGGTTTTCTCAATTCAATTTTGTTACGTGCTAGAATATTCAAAAGGCAATATCTATAAAATTCTAGTTTTCATGTGATGATTTAAAAGTAGCGTTATTTATTGATATCAATAAAATTTATGTATCATTTCATTTCCTCTTCCCTACATTTTCGTCGTCTATTCCACCAGAGCGAATTAATCACGCACGAATGTGTACACGTCACATCTATAGAACGTCTTGAAGCACGTGTTTACAAATAGGAAATTATTATAAACAATTATAATTTCTCTTCAGTATTCGAATTAATTCATATATTTTCTATGATAATTTTTGTATTCTTGTCTTTCATTTTTGCTAATATGCTTTTTCTGTATGCCTTTTTGTGTTTCTTAGTTACATATGACGTGGCTCTGTACTTATACATCCCGTCATTGTGTTATTGTTCTATGATAATTTCTGTATTCTTGTCTTTCGTTTTTGCTAATGTGCTTTGTCTGTGTGCCTTTTTGTGTTTCTTTCTTGCATGTGACGTGGCTCTGTACTTATACATCCCGTCATTGTGTTATTGTGTCATGGTAAATGTTTGTTTATATATCTGTTTGTTTTTATAGTGATTAAGATAATAACACAACGTTGACTGCTGTACCCTATTTTTGACATTTTTACCTATTATGTCTGTTTGTTTTGTTCACACATCGTTGTCAATATAATGGAATTTTATACGACTGTCATACAAGTGAGAGGTTTAGCTAGCTATAAAACCAGGTTAAATCCACCATTTTCTACATAAGAAAATGCCTGTACCAAGTCAGGAATATGACAGTTGTTTTCCATTCGATTAATGTGTTCGAGCTTTTGATTTTAATTTGCCATTTGATTAGGGACTTTCCGTTTTGAATTTTCCTCGGAGTTCAGTATTTTGTGATTTTACTTTTTACCCAACACGTTCTTTTCTGATGATACTAATTTAATATTTTTACAAGTATCATAAAGTAAATCGTTAAGATTTCTATTATAAGTCTATGAGGCAATTAAGGCTACTAGCTTTTATAGAGCTATTTGTAATTTCCCAAACATTTTTATATTTATCGACTGAAAACACATTGATATCAATAATGTAATGAAAAGTTAATCTATGCAAAAATTTGTTTTGAATGCTACGACAGGTTTTATCATTTTATGTTTGTTTTATTCTGCTGTGTACCTTTTGGGGATTGCATGCTAATTCTCCACGTGTTACTTAGGCCTTACCAACCGTTACCAGTTTAAGTGCATTCAGGTCTTACAACTCAAATACCGCTAAATAAATCGTGGTTTCTGGCATAAATTGCTAAAACATCTATACTGTCTTATTTTCTTTTGAACCGAATTAATGAGAGTTGATGGTCTACCACGATTCAATGTTGATATGGTAAACGCGTGTTATTATATTAAAAGTAATACTGTTTACGCCTGTGTTTTTGTTATGGCTGATATTCAGAGGAGGTGTTGTCGGACCGATAAATGTTCAACTTCATGCTAGAAATTAAGTTATTAATGAGAAGAACGTTTAGATTGGCACTTAAATACACGTTCATGTAATTTGTATTTTATAAACAAACTGCACTAATTTTTTGAAAATTGTCAACCTTTGATTTTTAAAGAAAACCGCTGAGGTACTGCCTCTTTAACGCATTTATGGATAAAATCACATGTTATCCAGTTGTTTACTGCAATGTAAATTTTTGTCACAGTAGTCATTTTAAAACAACTGTACCGCTTATTTTTTTTAAAAAGCCCTCCATTCTTTTTGCTTCCAACACATGTCCAAGGTTATAGATATTTAAATTTTACATCGGAAAACAATCTTTAAAACATATTTTAATGAAATTAAAACCTTACGACTTTCAACGAAATTCAGGCCAGATGAAGTGCATTGTCGACTTTATCGAAAAAGTGAAAATGGTCCACATTGTGATGTCAAAACAAACACTGATAGAAAGAAAAGAAAATTCCTACTGGTACTGGTACCAATTTTGTAAAATGATAAAAATATAAAACTGAAGTGGATTACGAAATTTTCCTTCATCTAAAGAACCACCCGTCTCTTTCTTTTCTTCAAAATAGAAATAAGTTGAACTAAAACATATGCATTATCTTTTATTTCTTTATTTATGTAACCCCACTATAATTAATATGATTTGGAAATAAATTAATTCAGAAGAAAATACTGTTTAAATAAAACTTTTATTTAGGCTTTGCAGGTAGTCATATTAATATATACATATGTCAAGATTATAATACAAATGAAATACCATGTGATCATAGATGATAACTGACAAATAAACTCAGAATTAAAGAACTACTAAGTAGTATCTTAATAAATATAAAGTATGAAGCATAACAAAATAAAATTTTATGAGATACAAATGAAATGTAAATTTCATACCGCCTCATACAAACCTATTCCACATTAAGGGAAAGGGAGGAGGTTTTTGAAAAATGAACAAACGACGAAACACAATGTTCATTAACAAATTAACTACGTTGATCAAGTTTCAACGACAAACTAAGACATATTTAAACATAAAAATTTAAATTATTAAAATGTTGACTACCTGTTTTCTGGTATTTCTGAAAAGTGATAACTAGTAGTGAGTTCTACTTTTAAACTGAAATTTTATCCAACATAAATTACTGTACTGCGTGACCAATAAAAAACGTGTTTAAATTAAATTAGAAGGCAGTCCAAACTAAACCTTGACCAGAGATGTGTTCACTGTTAAATGAAGTGAGACCAATTGTCCACTTACAAATTCACAAAATTTTCTGATTCTTCAATAACTATTCATTTTAAATCAAAATTTACAAATGAAAGTTCAATGGCAATAACCATTTCTAATTTCCAAAGCTAATCATTTATGATGCTAGATTTTAAGAAAAAGTTACATTGTACTGGTTGATTACGCTATGGTGAAGACCAATCATCTAAGTATAGCTATTAAAGTTGATGATCGTCAAATCAAGAAGGCTGTCTTTGAATTACACTTGCAGAGATTAATTACTATTTCACCCTTCTGTATTACTATTACCTACAGAACTCGTACAAACAATAAGATAAAAAAAACTGTGTCGATGCACATGTATCAGGAACATGTTTCTTTTTCCTTTTTTGTCAGTGTTTTTACTTGTATTTATTTCTAGATGTCCCACTTGAAAGAGATATTTCACAAGAGTATGAGAAACACGACAAGACAATAGATTTTAGAACTAATATAAGCAAGATTTATCCAGAACCATCATGTGTTGCTGATTTTAATGTAAGTAAACCAAGCAAAACAACGTCTAAATACAATTGTTAAGATAAAAAAAGGAAGCGTTAACTGAAAACATCTTCTAATTCAGAAATGGTTACTTCCATTGAAACACATATTTTCTAAGTTCTGTATGTTATCACTGTGGATTCATATACAGCGTAATGTTATGAAAATTCCGATTTTGGGCCTATTTGCCCTAAAATAAAGTGTTTTCAAATTATGCCTCATTGACAAAATTAAATGTTGAATTTATGTACATATATTAAATATTTTAAATTTTAGTTTTGCTTTATTAAATTATTAAATTTATCAAAGATGCCAGGCTTAAAGCTTGTATCTATGATAGTTTGTGTCAGCACAAAAGTGCAGACTATTTGGATTGTGATACCCTCTGAGACGAAACATCCACAAGCAGTGACATAGATCAAGTGGTTGTAAAACTCATCAAATATACAAGGCTTATGATTGAAACAGGAATAGATCACCCTATCTGTATTTGGTAAACTATTTTTGGAATTTTGGGTTCTCAATGCTCTTCAACTGCGTTCTCTATTTGTTCTTTCCAACTTTTTATTCGAGCATCAATGATGAGTCTTTTGTAGACGGTGCGCTTCTGATATCTATGGTGAGGTTTTTGCTACGCCCGCCCGCGTTTTGTATAGTATAACATAAGACTCGTCAGTGTCGCTCGAATCAATACAGTTGTAAATCCAAATGAAATATGACCAGATTGAAGGGCATTGATAATCAAAAGTTCGAATCGTTGTAAAACAGCCACACAAATGACAGGATTGAAAAATCATGCAAAATTGTTTTATTTGACTCGTAAATACTTACCAATTATGTAGAGCAACATCAACGCCGAGTCATAATCACACCTGAACTTAGTCTACACGGGTCATAATCACAGCTGATGTAAATCGTTATTTAGGGATTGACACTACGTATTTCAATCACTGTCATGTTTAGTTCGGTTTAAGTAAGGAAAACCAGGACGGGTTCAAACAGAAAGATTTTGAAAGCAGAGGAAAATGTTCACCATATCAGATGACAATACGAATACTAAAAATCATGCTTAATATAAAGCGTAGTTTAATTCAGCCACTGACTTGTCATATCGCGGGTGTGTTCTAGTTATTATAAAAAGTTGATTGAATCATTTAAAAAGAAATCTTATTTGTCTCATTAATTATTTACAGTATTTTAATATTTGCTTTTACTTGCAGATAGTTTATTCGTATCATTTTTTATTGTGTTTTATAGAATTATGCGAACAATTTGTATTTGTGGTTACGTATAACTCTGTAATTATTTTTCCAGGAAAAACATTACAAATGATATGCAGATTTCAGTAACAAAACCAGGTTTTACTTTGCAACTGATCTACAAATAAACCACAATGTGTCATCATGCGGGGTCATTGGAGTTTCTTGTAATTTCGGAGGACGCAAAATCAGCAGGAATTTTGATGACTGTCAAGGTTTGCTAACTCGACTTATTATTCCTTACCCACATCTGTACTAATAGTATCATTTCAAATATAAGTTTAAAGTTTGTATTTATACAGTCAAGTATATCATCCTGTGCACCTTCTCAGAATTTGAATCATTTCATTGGCATACATGGTTACCGAGTTATCAGTTTCATTAGCATAACCATGTACGTAAGTGAATAAATTACAAAAAAAAAATATTGATGGCCTGGGAAACCAAGTTATTGTGGAGAGTTTAGTAGTTGGGTAAAAACCCAACTACAACAACAATTTTGCAGCCTTTATGAAGCAAACCCAGCTTAATTTTTTGTTTTTGTAAATATTTTCAAGACATATGATGCTAAACAAACTAATCAGCAATGGCACATTTAAAACATATTTCGCTTTATTACTGACACAACCAAAGGGCCAGGGTATTATTTATATTATTTTTAAGCAAATTACATTTTGCAAGGATTAAAAGACTTTTTGTCATTCGCTTCTAACAAAATTATGGTTATAAATTTGAAATGTGAATGTTTCTTATCAATGACTTACAACACATATTTGGGATTCGGGGTGCTATTATGGTTGCTATGGGAACCGTATGTGTCACTTGTTGTTGTTTTTTTCTCAACAGAAATTTGACCACTTCTTACATATAACTCAAAAACCGTAAAACATATTGAATGAATAAGATATGAAAATGTTGACCAATAAATGACCTTCATTTTCCCCAAGGTCAGAGGTTGTTGATGACCTTAAGTTTAAATTATGGTTATTTGTCAGAAATGATTATAAACAGAAAATATCACAAATTGGAAAATTTTATTAGGACACTTAGATTCATTATTTGGTCTAAAAGTCTAAGATCAGAATTCATGATCATGTCAAAAGTACTTAGTAACCACCACCATTTTATTTCAAAGTACTTAGTTACAATACATACTTTGGTTTATGACTATATGATCTGTTAAATAGACACTGGTGCAAAGATCAGGGATCAATGTCATCATAAAAGTTATAAGAAACTATTCAATTATAAAAAGTGCCTAGCAAAAATATCTTTTGGGGTTCCTTTTAACAGAAATTCAAAACATTGATACCAAACATGTACATTTTCTTAAAATTAGGAATGCCTTTCAAGAAAATTTAAAGAACATACAATGTATTACGGGTACTTGAAATCACATGTATAATCCAGAAATAATAAATTATCTGACAAAATTATTTTCCATGTTAAAAGCAAAATAATAGTTTGTTTACAAATCCAAAGGTTACTAATGAAAGTATTTTCAATCAATAAGAACTGACCAAAATTTCAGACTAATAATTAGGTACATCATATGCGCCTTTCGTCTTTATAAGACATATCAGAGGCCTTCAAATCAAAACTGATCAAAAGGAAAAAAATCATAAAGCTTCCTTATATCCTTAACGAAAATATAGAAGGGTCCTTCCCTACCAGCTAGAACTACTTTGACTATCATCAATTGCTATTTGTTTTCATTCTTTCAAAATTAGTTACCACAATTTTCTCTTCTTGAAAAAATGTCTGTTCTGCATAGTATTCTTCAGGTTTTATGTTTGTTCTCAAAATTTCCTTTCTATCTTTTTTTTTAATTTTGGGATATTTTTACCATTACTCTTTCCTTCTTACCAACAGATACAATGTGTTCTGCATAATTTGTCTTTTTCTTTAGAATTTTAGCTTTGTTTTAAATTTCCTCCATATCTATATTAGTTTTAAGGTATAAAAAATTTGATAAAAAAGTCTTTTGAGCAATAACTGCTGAAGCAACTCGATTCAGAAATTCATTAATGTACACCTTATTTGTAAATTATATAGATATAAGAAGATGTGGTATGAGTGCCAATGAGACAACTCTCCATCCAAGTCAAAATTTATAAAAGTAAACCATTATAGGTCAAAGTAGGTCTTCAACACGGAGCCTTGGCTCACACCGAACAGTAAGCTATAAAGGGCCCCAAAATTACTAGTGTTAAACCATTCAAGCGGGAAAACCAACGGTCTAATCTATATAAAAACGAAAACGAGAAACACTTATGAACCACATCAACAAACGACAACTACTGAACATCAGATTCCTGTATATATTGTTACTCATATAAGTTGTTCATGGCTTCTCTTAAAATTTCTAGGTTCCCAAGACTGGCAAAATATTACATAACATGGTGCACATGGTTGAAGGGCAATAATAGTTACAAGAAGTTAATTGAACATTTTATTTATGTCAACCTTTTGTTACTCTATTCTATTGATATTTTTTCTCCGAAAGTTTCTGTTTGACTATAATATTATATGTATTAAGAACTGACCACTTTTGTTTTATAAAGTTTCTCTCAGTTTATCGTTGTTTCGAAATTAAGATAAAACAAGCAAAACAAATGGCAACCTAAATTTGATCAAAATTTGAAAAATTTGTAAAAAAACAACAATAACGATATCAGAAGTAACATATTGGAAAACATCGTCATCCTCAAGTGAAAAAACTCATAAAAGACTGAACTGAAACTTTCATTATTATTTACTTTTATACAGATCTAGTAAGCTAAACATTTTTTTTAATACCATATTGATAGAACTAATATGGTTTTCTATATAAATGGGATTTCATATAAATAAGCATATTCCCCTGCGGAATAAGTATATTCACCGCGCCAAACGTAGCTTGCTTTTACGGTATACTTATGTTAAAATCGTTTGATATACAATTGGTTTTGGTAAATAATTGCCATTGTATACATTTCTTTGTGTACTCTCTCGGAAAATGGAATAAAACAATTACTGTCCTTTGTATTTGTAAATATGTGGTTTAATTGACTTTTAAAACAGATATTCACTGAGGCCAACGGCGCAGTGAATATCCGTTTTCAAAAGTCAATAAAGCATTATATTTACAAATACAAAAGATAGTAATTGTACAGTTTCCTCTTATCACTATAGATTTAGCAAACAAAATATATAAATAGTTATGTATAGGTTAATTCGTCTATTTAAATGCAATAACTCCAAAAGAATTACAGACTGACGTTTTGGGGCATTTGACTTATTTGCTGATCTATTCCTGCTAATATGTTTATTTTGCGGTTCTCGGTAAAACATTTTCTACAAAAGACCACAAAATAATGAATCGTAATTCAAAGATAATCTATTACTCTTATTAGAGTCAACTCACTGTTGATAATCAACTCACTGTTGATAATTTTACTTTTAACTCTGTATTTATCCAAAATAGTTTTCTAAACAAATAAAAAAAATTGCAAAAATCTGTGAATAAAAATTTAAGGGCAATACCTCATATAAAAGATCGACCGTTTCGGCTATTTTACAATTTTTTAAGATCTTGTCTTGCTGATATTGTTTTGCCTCACACCTTCTCTTTGCCAATTAATAATTTTAAGATATTACACAAAAGAGAAATGTCATTTTAGGACAATAACTACTTAATAAGGAGTCGTCTGACATTTTTGATGAAAAGACAGTTACGGTAAGTAGATCTTGACATTCTGAATATTGTTATCCTTCATATCATCTTTATCTATAATGGTATGCAAAGTAAAAAAAAATAAAACTTGTTAACTTTTAGTCCTAGGTGCAATGCCGGATGGCAGGCGGGATAATCAAACCATTAAATAATTAGATACCACAAGGATGGTTAGTTGATGACTCATTTTTCATTTTGGGCCAGACGATCTTAAATTGGAAAAATCATGTCAGACAAGGGCAATAAAAAGGAGTGAATTGGCTATTTCTGTTATGTTAATAACTTTGTTTTGTTGATCGTTTTAATTATTTTAACTTCTCTCTTCAAAATTAGTTTTAGAAAAATAAGTGCGATGTTTACGAAATTTGATAAAAACTAATATTCTTCTACTTTTTGAACTGACCATTTAACAACGGCTGCTATAGACTGGTTATGGTATTGATCCCTGATCCCTATATTTTAAACCTTGAAATTGAATTGCAAATGTAGATTATTAACTTCTTCTTGATTGTCCATGTTTAGAATCAAGTAAGTGATTTTTTTCATCCAGTAAACTCAATGTTTGTTCTTAAATTCTAATTAAATGAATAAATGAATAACATGTAAAGTATCAATATTCAAGATTTTTGTCCCTATTTTCCAAAATATATGATTGCTTTGCATTTTAGACTGGGCAAATAATGACTGCTGAAGAATTTGATGATGATATTGACAGTTGAATAAGGGTCTGAAAATATTTCGTTCCAGATTGTTAATAATAAACTCATCATAGTTACCAGGATTGAAATTTTGTATTTGCGCCAGACGCGTGTTTCAATCAACAAAAACTCATCAGTGACGCTCGAATCAAAAAAGTTAAAAAGGCCAAATAAAGGACGAAGTTGAAGAGCATTGAGGACCAAACATTCCTAAAAGATATGCCAAATACAGTTTAGGTAATCTATACCTTAGGTAGAAAAGCCTTAGTATATAAAAATTCAACGTTTTGTAAACAGTTAATTTATAATTATGACTATATCAATGATAATTCATGTCAACACAGAAGTGCTGACTACTGGGCTGATGATACCTCGGGAATAAAAACTCCACCAGCAGAAGCATCGACCCAGTGGTCGTAAATAAACTCATCATAGATACCAGGATTGAAATTTTGTATTTGCGCCAGACGCGCGTTTCGTCTACAAAAGACTCATCAGTGACGCTTCGAATCCAAAAATATTCCATAAATTTGTAAATCATTAAGTCAAGGATTTCACAAATTCATTAAGATATTTACGAAATTCTTTTAAAGATACAGGTTAAGAAGTTTGGCTGCACCTGTACTACTTTGTATAGAATTCTTATTAAAAACAGAATATCACATCCTAATTTTACAGTGATGTTGTTTATAAGGTCCGTAAATTTAGACACGATGTATATACACTAATTGATCCTTAGAATAAACTTATTCTTAAAAGTTATCAATTCAACAGGATGGTAAAATCTTAAGATATTGATTTTACCTTATCGGTACTGACATTGATTTTGTATTTGAAAAATTAAAACATAACTATAGCGACTGACAGGACAAATCCTGTAGTTGTTTTTTTCAAGAGTTCAAAAATCATTGCCGATCAATTATGCCCTTGAAAATATTGATAAATAGTAACATTGCAATGCTATTGTCTCATGTGTTCAAATTCTTGCGAAATTTTATGAAACTTATGTCATAGGTTAATACAATGTATCTGCAATGTTTTAACATGTTTGAAAATAAAATCTGATTAAGTATTTTTAGGATTTATGTCACATGGAATTGTAAATTATAATGGAAATCACATTGCATTTGCTCTGAAGCCTTCATTTCTCTTGAGATATTAAAAAAAGTTTTAAAGTACAAAAAGGTGGGTTATTTGTTTTTAGTTATTACCTCCCAAAGTTTCCGTTCTCTAACTTTAGTTTGCCTCAATCAAATGTTATGAAACTTATACACCATGCTTTATACCACTAAACACAGATCAAGTTTGAATTTTGTGGTGTCACTTTAACCGTTCTAGAGTTATGCCCATTTACAAATGGAAAAAATTGCTTAATTTTTCGTTTCCGTTCTCTAACCTTAGTTTGCCTCAACCAAATGTAATGAAACTTATACATTGCTTATTATCACGGAATACAGATAAAATTTGAATTTTGGTGGTGTCACGTTTACTGTTCTAGAGTTATGCCCTTCACAAATGGAAAAATTGCTTAATTTTTCGTTTCCGTTCTCTAACTTAAGTTTACCTCAACAAAATGTTATTAAACTTATGCACAATACTTATTACCACAAAACTCAGATCAAGTAGAAATTTGGGTAGTGTCACTTATACCGTTCGTCAGTTATGTCCCTTTATAAATTTATATGATATGCAAGCGGGGCATCATCTGTGTCCAATGGACACATTCCCATTTATTTTATTTTGTTAGTGTTTCTTTAAATTTCAACAATTCTCCTGACAACTTATCAGACAATATTTTTACTAAGGCCTTAAAGTTCACCAAATTCGCTTAAAAGCTAGAAGAAACATTTGTCTTTTAATATGCAACTGTCATATAAGGATCGTAAAGATGTTATGTGGATAAATTTATCGGTTTCAAGAGTTAGGTTGGCAACGGGTCATCACTACAATGGCTTCCATTTTGTGACTGAAAAAGTAGGTGACGTAATTGGTAGATAATTTTGACGAAGTATAATCCTCACTGGGTAAATATGTCAGCAACAAACAAACAAAAACACAACTCAAACATAAATTATCTGGTTTATACCAAAACAGTTACGTTTCTGGTTGCAATGAATTTTTAAAATGATGGGAATATTTTATTCCAGCATAACAAACATTTTTGAACAAATTGATCGGTTTTTGTGTGTGTTGGATTGCAACTGTAGGTTTATCATGTTTATAGGCCGTGAAAAATATTAAAATAAAAACTTGCTCTTTATCTAAATTTAACTTCACTTTGTTTTATAATTGCATCATTTATAGAATAACTATACATTATTTGATGAAGATTTACCAGTTGTCATGTTATTCATTTTAGGGGTAAAATAGTAATGAGACTTCTACTTGGATAATGGTTGGGATTATGGTTGGTGTAGTTATGTTGGTGATAGCAATGATTGTGCTTTGTGTGATTTGTTATCAAAGAAAAAAAAAAAAGGAGAATGAACAGTGACTTTGATGCGGAAGGTACGTACCAAGAAGTTTAATTCTTAAAACATCAAGCATACTAAAATCAGCTGCGAACAAGTATTACAATATGAATAAGCTGCATATTTAAAAAAAATGTATTTTAAGCGTTCTAAATAGTAACGTTAAAACATTTCTAGGATTGAGTTGATACTTCGTTCTATTCGAAAAAATGCTAGCACAATTGGATTAATTTGAAGATGGAAGATGTATTTGAAGTTTTTTTAATTTCATACACGATGAACAAATAAAATGAAAACTAACGTATCTTTTAAAAACACTATGTTTACATAGTTTTAATAGTGTTTATGAAGTGTATTTTAATGATTTAATATTTCTTGTTTCTATTCAAACGAAAGCGGTTGTATTGAATTATTTTCATCGCCCGCACAACTTATACAGTTGGGTGCAGACCAAGCATTACATAAAGTAATTGCACGTTAACGGCGCGTGCACATATTTCGTTAGTGAACTTCAATTTTCGCGGTTACTAGTAAACGGCGTTAACTATAATTACGTAAAACGTTAACGCTGTCAAAATGGAAATTTTAATGTTTACCAGAGTAAACGCGTTTACTCTGTGTCTGTTTAGTCAGTAGTAAACGGACGTTGACTTCAGATCTCACGAGTTTATTTTGACACTTAAAAGTAAAAGGCGTTTATCACAGATTTTACAAGTGTAAACGTGCACTTGAAAGAAAACCCGCGTTTACTATTCGTGTTAACTAATTGTGTAAATTATAAAATAAACATCGTGTACATTTGTACATTTTTTATTTTGTTAAAATGACTTAATATTTTACGTTTATGTTTTTAAAACCGTAACAATTCAAAAACACTTTTAATTCAAATATTTACTTTTATTGATTGCAAAAATCAGTTCTAACAACTTTAGGTGTCAGACCACCAATTAAAAATCCCTATCTGTTCAACCAAATTTTGAAATTTTCACAGCTTTCTAAATATTTTACCTTAAGTTAAACTTTATAGAAACTACGAATATCATGAATTGTACAAGTATCACTTTTCTACATGCCAATTTTCAACCGACCTTTAAAGTCTTATAAAAAATCTGACCTTCCAAACAGAGTTACTCCAAAAATAATCCCTGGTTTTCTGAAATCTTAAATTAGTATACTATGGAGCGCATTAATCCTGAATTTTTAATGCAAACTCATAGACAAGTGAATTTTGGCTCAAAATGGTCTAAATATATTTCTCTTTCACTAAAAGTTTCATTTCTGCAAATTTGTTGGTAAGTTCACGTTAATAATGTCATCAAAAGCACTATTTTGTGTCAGAGTAGGGCTACTTTTACGTTCGAAATTTGAGGGAGTAATTGGTGGTCTGAGACCTTTAAAGAGCGGAATTTCTATATTTTCTTTTCAAAAGTTCCATGTACATATATCTATTCACAAAAGTATTTGAAAAATATGCCAAAACTAAATACTGCAAAACTATGTGTACATGTAAAATTATGTTGTGTACAATATCATGAGTAATTGGTCAAAATTCTTTACGGCAGATAAACTAGGTTATGCTTCTAGAAATAGAATAAATGACATAACGTACAAAATTTGGGTCCATGCCGTAGCACATTATTGCGGCTTTTCATCTAAAGGTTAATTATTGGTCAATCTGCGTTATCGCGTTTACTACAAACAGTGAAGAATAGTAAACGTCGTTTACTTTTACAAAATAGAAGACGCGTCTTTTTCCACGTTCTGCGGAAGTTAACGCAAAGTAAACGCCCGTTTACTCTTTACAAAATTAGAAGACGTGCCGTTTTCACGTTAACGTAGAGGTAGACGCGACAGAAAACGCCCGTTTACTTTTTATGTCTACTGAAATTTCGGAGTTAACGCAGAGTTTTTACATGACGTGCACGTGAGTAAACACCGCGTTAACTTTTTCGCCGCTCTACATGTAATGCTTGGTCTGCGCCGAACTGTACATTTAAAAACAAGGGAATCATGCCGGAAATATTATTTCCTTACATTTTGATATAACTTTTGGTTATTTAGTAGGCAATTTTCCTTGGCTTTATTATTTGATTCAAAAGGAAAACATCATATCAATTTGTTGACTGATTTTTGCTTGTTCAACGCTTAGTGGCAAATGATAAATGAAATTATATCGATCGCCTCTTTATACGTGTGAGACAAGCGCATATATATATATATGAAGGCTCTTAGGATCACAATCTAGCTTTATACATGTTCGCTAAAGAAACAATTGTAGTTTGTTCGTATGCTAGAGCACCGCGTTGCATTTGATTAATACACACTAGATAAACGTGTACAGTATTTAATTCGTGTATCACTAAGTAGCATAGAGAAACGCTTTACCCATTATTCGCGACGTTAAATCAACGCCTTGATGCTTAACAGAGAACTTTTCAGTATATGTTCAACTTACAACTATTTTCTGATCGGTTGTCAAGCGGAATTTTCGAAAGTTCAAAAATATTTCAAAAATTCCAATTCAATATTTCGTGGAAGGACAGACTAAAATATTTCAGAGGCTGAAGAATAATTACCCTAGATAACACACACACAAAGTATATTCATTTTGGAAGTTATGCATTTTAAGATCCACTTGTAAAGTCGGTCGTCAAGTACTTTTAGTAAAAAAATTATTCGAACACACATACTCTGTAGTTATGAACCATTAGAAAGGTATGTTACTTGACCCATATATTTCATTTTTAATAACTGTGAATTTTAAATGTTTTTAAATCAACCTGTATAAAAATAATAGAATCTGAGCGAGATGATGGATCAAATGTTTTTGCTTTATACGTTTTCAGACAGAATAGTCAACTTAAACCCGCCCGAACATAAAAAGTGCACTCGACTTTCTCCATTCGATGAAATTAATGCCCTTTTTATGAATTTTTAAATGTCGCCGGACAGAGATGCAAATTAATGCTTTAAAATTATCAATCTATAATCCTTCTGTGGACTACTTTTGGTTGAATTTATGCTCATGCACAAAAATATCCACTTGTATTTGCACCTACCACAATCGACTGTTTTATGAAAATATGTCTATAATTTAAAACAAATAGCTAGAAGCTCCATACTATAACTTAAGTAGAAACATGTATATAAGATGCATAAAATCCTAAATTATGCCATAGAAAATATATAAACAATTCAAATATACCAATTTGGCTTTTTACCTTCTAACAAGGAGTTCCATTTCTTTTGTTTAATTTCAACTGGGTATCCGCCAAGGGCTAATATAATTATCTACACCATCAACCGTACCCAACCTTAATTGGATGCTTATTTGGCCTAGACTACGCAGTGCAATATATACATCATATAACTTGTTACATCATTTGATAACCTTGAAAAAGTTATGACAATTTTCATCACTGATAGGGTCTGAATACAGTTCTTCTTTTCGTTTGATATTGTTCGATGTAGCCTCGTGTTTGTGTTTGTTTAAAATTGTACATTAAAAGGGCAAATGTTTAAGGTAAGAACATATTTTGAATTCCTATAACAGAACAATTTCATTACAAATGTTAAGGATACCGTTTATATTATGAACAACTTCCAACGTACAATAGTTGCAAGGCGTAACAAGAGTGGCGCTAAGCAACTGTATATAACGTGTTACTCTAGGTTACGCGAAGAAAGGGTACGTTGCTCTATAAGGTAGGCGAACAAACTGCAATGTCTTACTTTTCAAATTATTTTATTTGTCAATAATAAGTGTATTACACAAGATTTTTTTTAACTAGTTCTGTGCAACCTTTGCACCCAGATAACCTGCAGTTGGAGTCCGAAAATGCGACATAACTTATACTTTACAGTGAGTGTATTTAAGTATTTACCTATTTTACATATACATATAACATGTATAATACAATTTTATATATTACCTTTTCTGCTTAACGGAGACAATTAATTTTGAACGTGTAGGGAAAACAGCCGATTTTAATCTTCCATAGGAGACAATACTAGCATTTTTTAAATTCACCACTTTTTAGGATAAAAATCTGGACAAAAACAGAATGTGTTATATGAGTTCTTTATTATTCTGTTTAAGAAATTGAAGTCATTTGGTAGTATGACCATCTTCGAATGCAGCTTGTTTATGGTTTCCATGCCCACCGTCATTTTACAGCAAATTTATGAAAATTTGGAAGCCATTTGAATAATTCTCAAGAGAATATTTCAATGTGCTTCAAAGTTTATATTGCAAATACACACACTGCAGTTATTCATACAATAATATATATAGTATAGCCGTATATCCTTTCACATTGTGGCTAAGTTGATTTCCATCACGGACTTAGGTACACGAAAGCGAACCTAAAGCCAGGAAAATGTCATACTACCTTTTCACTTTTCTGAGACACAAAGAGGTCAAGAACCCTTATGATACCACCAATGCAATATTGAGTTATTTGTGAAACTATGCAGCATAAAAGTACTTGTTGCCCCATGGATCATGTATGTCCCTGCATGCTGGTTTACCTCTTTCTGTATTTCCTTCAGATAACCATGATGAAATACGTGTATCCTATCACATCTCATCTTATTTAGAGCTTGGTATAAAATCCATTATTCTGTCTTGAGATGATAAAGACAAAGATATTGGACACTCTAAACATGTCATAATAGTACAATTTGGTACCCTACAAGCTACGACTTGTCATAATGGTACAATTTGGTACCCTACAAGCAACGACTTGTCATAATGGTACAATGTTGTACACTAAAAGCTACGACTGTGTCATAATGGTACTAATTGGGTACAATTTATATTTGACAAGCTGCGTGTACAAGTCTTAAAGAACAGCAACCAACCTTGTCCTTTATTGCACTACAATTTCAATTCCATATTAGAGAATAAAATAATCTCTAATAATAACGTACTGTATGTATCACGGCCAGTTTTAGGTCACCTGGCCCAAAAGGGCCACGTGAGCTCTTCTCATCACTTAGGCGTCCGGTCGTCCGTCGTCTTTCGTAGTCGCCGTCTGTCGTCGTCCGTTAACTTTACAAAATCTTCTCCTCTGAAACTACCGGGCCAAATTAAACCAAACTTGACCTAAATCATCCTTAGTATATCTTGTTTAAAAATTATATCCGATGACCCGCCCATCAACCAAGATGGCCGCCATAGCTAAAAATAGAAAAATGGGGAATAAAATTCAGTTTTTGGCTTATATCTCTGAAACTAAAGCATTTTGAGCAAATCTGACATGTGGTAAAAATGTTCATCAGGTCAAAATCTATCTGCCCTGAAATTTTCAGACGCATCAGTCAACCCGTTGTTGGGTTGATGTCCCTGAATTGGTAATTTTAAGGACATTTTACAGTTTTGGTTATTATTTTGATTTATAATAGATAGAGATGAACTGTATACAGCAAAATTCCTTTAGCAAAGTAAGATCTACAAATAAGTCAACATGACCAAAACGGTCAAATGACACTTTAAAGAGTTGTTGACCTTTCAAGTCAATTGTTCACAATGTTTCGTAAATTTTGTAATCTTTTACAAAATTCTTCTCCTCTGAAACTACTTGCCAAATTAAACCAGACTGACCGTAATCATCGTTAGGATATTTAGTTTAAAAAAAATGTATCTGATGACCCGCCCATCAACCAAGATGGCCGCCATGGCTAAAAATAGAAAATGGTGGTAAAATGCAGTTTTGGCTTGCATCTATGAAATTAAAGCATTTTGAGCAATCTGACATGGGGTCAAAATGTTCATAAGTGCAAGATCTATCTGCCCTGAAATTTTCAGAAGCATCAGACAACTTTTGTTCGGTTGCTGTCCCTGAATTAGTAATTTTAAGGAAATTTTACAGTTTTGGTTATTATCTTGAATATTATAATAGATAGAGGTAGACTGTAAGCAGCAAAATTGTTTAGCAAAGTAAGATCTACAAATAAATCAACATAACCAAAATTGTCAAATGACCCCATAAGGAGTAATTGCCCTTTAAAGTCAACTTTTCACAAATTTTCGTAAATTTCTGTAATCTTTTAAAAATCATCTCCTCTGAAACTACTTTGCCAAATTAACCAAACTTGGCGAAATCATCCTTAGGGTATTTAGTTTAAAAATATATCCGATGACCCCGCCCATCAACCAAGATGGCCGCCATAGCTAAAAATAGAAAAATGGGGAATAAAATTCAGTTTTGGCTTATATCTCTGAAACTAAAGCATTTTGAGCAAATCTGACATGGTGTAAAATGTTCATCAGGTCACTATCTATCTGCCGTAAAATTTTCAGACGATCAACAAACCTGTTGTTGGGTTGCTGTCCCTGAATTGGTAATTTTAAGAAAGTTTTGCAGTTTTGGTTATTATCTTGAATATTATTATAGATAGAAATGAACTGTAAACAACAACAATGTTTAGCAAAGTAAGATCTACAAATAAGTCAACATGACCAAAATGGTCAATTGACCCCAGAATGAGTTATTGCCTTTATTGTCAATTTTAACATTATTTTGTAAATTTTGTAATCTTTTACAATAATGTTCTCCTCTGAAACTACAGAGACCAATTAAACCAAACTTGGCCACAAACATCAATAGAGTTTGTGGTTTAAAAATGTGTCCAATGACCCGCCTACCAAACAACATGGCGGCAGGACTAAAAATAGAACGTAGGGGTAAAATGTAAGTTCTGTCTATTATTTTTGAACCGTTATGAAAAAGAAAATCTGAAAGGAGCAAAATGTTCAGAATAATGAGCTCTACCAATTGTCCATATCGTCAAAACTGTTAAACGAATTCTTATAGGAGTTATTGCCAATAAATGACATTGCATATTATCATAAAACTATGATATTTGGAGAAACATTTTATTCCGTTATGCCTCATATGATTAAAATTATAATAGATAAACAAACACATTTATCACAAAAATTATTAGCAAGTCAAGATCTATTAAAAGTCATTTTTTGCCGATATAGTTTGTAGAATATCACTCTAAATAGGTGTAATTGCACTAAATGAGGATTTATTTTACCCTCTTTTGTGTTTTGAGCTTAAACTAAAGAAGATAGAGACAACCTTAACAGACTAAAAGATCAGCAATACAAGATCAACAAAATAGAGATTAATTTCACGAAGTCTATTCTCATCTACAATGTTGGAGAGTGTCCTTTGCTTGATATAGATATAAGAAGATGTGGTATGAGTGCCAATGAGACAACTCTCCATCCAAGTCTCAATTTGTAAAGTAAACCATTATAGGTCAAAGCACGGTCTTCAACACGGAGCCTTGGCTCAAACCGAACAGCAAGATATATATGCACATATACCAAGGTGAGTTCTTTAGAGCCTCTAGTTTCTATCCTCTTTGAGCTCTCAGAATGGAGAGTGTGGTTACAAATCAAAACAAATAACGTCAACATCACAGTAAGAACCTAATTAGATATTATATAAAATATAAAACTGTAATTTAAGTTCAATAAATAACATAAACAGGAGTTTATAAGTATAAAACGTTTATGATTAGGAGTTGTTATATATTGAAGGAAATATCCGCTATACTTATACATTTTTTATTGTCGTACACCTATAACAGCGACCTGGTCAAAATATTGTGCAACTATTTCATATTTGATGTTTTAGTTCTTGATTTGTAACTTGTAGTTTTCTTGAGAAACGAAACTTCTCACTGGCTGTCAGCGGTTACAATTACGTTGAAACATTTTCCAAAAACGTGACTCAAACCAATAATTTACATTTCACATACAGAGGGTTTTAATGTTTCGATTGCAATAAAAATATCGTCCTGTACAAACCAGACCTGGGGTCAATTACATGCCAAAGTAATTAATTACATTTCAATTACATAGATTTTTAAATGTAATTAATTACATCACAATTACATTAACTTTCAAATGTAATTAATTACATTACAATTACATTGCCAATGTAATTAATTACATTTCAATTAATTTTTATCCAAGGACATGTAAGAGCTATATCATTTAGAATAAAATCATGAAAATGATAACAGGCTAGAATAGAATGACACTTATATATACCGGTACTTTCACTTTTAAACAATGAAAACATTTGAACAAGAATTGTTTAAAAAAAATCAAATTCTAACGTAATTGTTACATTTAGATATAATTAATCACCATTAGATTTTCAATGCTGCTTATTTGAATGCATTTATTTTTTTATAGGAAAACAATTTATAAAGATTTAAAAAATATATATATAAAGATCCAGATTAATAATTTTTATTCTTAAGAATTTTTCTTGAAATTTCAAGTTTCTACTAAAATGTTAATTTATATCTTAAAGGTTTTCTTATGTACCGCTTGTGATATTTGAAGTAACTTTCAAGCTTCCATAAAAATTAATGAATTAAATATTTTGAGGAATGTTGTATTAATTTATTATCATAATAAATGTTTAAAAGTATTAAGTTAAATGAAAGTACCAAGTTCATACTAAATGAAGGGGAAAAATTGTAAGTTGCATCAGAAAAGTCAATGTTTTAAAATATTCATGCAATTTAAAGTAATTGAAAAGTAATTCACAATTACATGGCAAAAGGCAATGTAATTCATTACTTTTAATTACATGTAATTGAAAATATGCTCAATTACACATTACATTGAATTACTTTCAAAATTGTAATAAATTACAGCTAATTACAATTACATTTTTAATTACCTAAGGTCTGGTACTAACCTAGATGTTTCAATTTACAAATTAAGAAATTTATAATTTCATAGTAACAATTTAGAAAGAAGATATTTAATTGAACAAGTAAAGAAATATAATTTCACAAATTTTAAAGACATGTAGAATTGCAGGTAACAAACGAAGAAAATATGTCTGTAACAAATTAAGAATTTGCATTTACACATTAAGAAGTTACATGACACAAATCAAGAAATGTTGAAATTCATGTAACGGACGGAAAAAAATCATTTCAAAAGTAAAGAAATGTAAAATTATGGCGGATAATCCCTTCCATAGTTGATTACTTATAGACTGGCATACAAACATTCTCAGAAAGAAGCAAGGAGTACTAGGTTTAAACTATCAAGAACACATGGAAATAAACACAAAGATAACATCAGCTATTTTCTAACCAAATAATTAGAGCTTATAGAATTAGAATAATATTAAATAATATTAGGACGAGGGCCTCAACCTTCATGTTCACGTTGGTAGATGAGGTATATGTGGTCTAATGGTGTCATCATTGTGCTCTGAACATCAAATAATATTTTATTGAATGACAATATAAAATGATAAACATAAGTTATAAAAATAAGTAGAATATTTCACTAGAATATATTATTTTATCTTTGAATCCTTGCAGTGTCTTCGTAGACTTAAGACGAATGATAATTTATCCGATTCCTCGTCGGCTTATATGATGCAAGGTCCATACCATTATTGCAGAATGAATGTTCTTTATATTCTTCATTGTTCATCTTAGAATTCCTTTCAAACACTATAATATTTGATCTAACCTAAAATATCCTGTTTGACATTTCGACGATTGTTATCTAAGTAGAACAAAACACCAAATAAGATTGCTATTAAATCGTTGCTGTTGTCCACTGTCGATCTTGAATTTGGTAAACATTTCACCATTACTTTGCTCTTCACGCACGACGTCCTGTTACGTTAAAATTACTTATGCATGAAATAAAAATAAGAAAATGTGGTATGATTGCAAATGAGACAACTATCCACTATACAGACCAAATGACGTAGATATAAGCTAATAAAATAGGCAACTGTACGGTCTTCAAAACAATGAGCTGTGTGGTATGTTATGTTTAATTTGGTTTTGTGGTAGTTAGTCATTTGTAATAGACATTATAACAGTTTCCTTCCCTTTTCTTCGTAGAATCCAGTATCATAAATGATAGCTTTTATTTTAGTTGATGAACAAAACATGGTTCTACTTTTGAACTCGTTTAAATCAATACAACTAATTACAGTTTCATCAACTAAGATCATTCTGCATAAATACCTCAGACCTGAATCACTGTATGCTAATCCTGATTCACCTACAGCAGCAAAAGAATGTTTTACTGTAAACGAACTTTAACTTTTCTCCGCGTGTACATGAATATATCGGTGAATGTGAAACTTAAGATACGGCTATAACATTGTTAAAAACTGTGTTTGTTCGACCGAAAAACAAAGTAGTGGCTACGCACTTGTTGATATCACGCAGACAACAGTCATGTGAGACACTCGACTAGTTTCTACAAGAGCTAAAATATTTGCAAAGGATTGTAGTTTTCAACTAATAACGGCCGATAAATACAAGGAATAATACATAAGGGACGCCTTTATAAATGGATTATACTCACAAATATTTCGACAGCGTTTGTTGGAAAATAAAACTCTTGACCTTAAGACAATATTTGATAAGGCACGGACATTAGATTTAGCTCAACGCAGTAATGAAGTGTATGTTCAACCATATTCTATGACGGCCGCTATTGGACAAAAACAGACGAAATTGTTTCAAATAGTGCAACACATCAACAGTCAGTTACAGAAGAAGACAAGATTACCTTACCTGCTACACAACGATCCGGAAGTTAACAAAAGTGCTTCTTTTGTGGGAATAATGCTCATGCACGATGTTTTGTCCGGCAAAGGATGCCACTTCTTGTATTTGTGGTAAGAAGGGACATTTTTCGAAAGTGTGTAAATCTAATACAACAAAGCACTACTGGACGAAAAACAACTGTCCATACCAGTAACAGTCGTTCTAAGACTTATAATGTTTGTTAAAGTTGTAACAGTTGTTAAATTTCACTGCTGCAGTTATTTTGTAACTGTCCCAACTTTAAAAGTGTTTATCTATAACATAAATCGACTGCAACAACGCTAGAAATAACTGTCACAGTCATTAAAGGATTGATACAACTATTTCAAAGTTGTAACAGTTGATTTACAACTGTCCCAACTCGAAAAACGTTGCAACAGTCATAAATAAACTGATTAAACGCCTAAAAGGTTGTCACAGTCACAATAAGACTGTTGCAATCATTTGAAAGTTGTAACAGTTATTTAATTACTGTCTCAACACGGAAAACGTTGAAACAGTCATAAATAAACTGTTTAAACGCTGAAAAAGTTGTAACAGTAAAAATATGATTGCTACAACCATTATATATTCATAGCTAATTTATAAGTGTAGCAACTTCCAAACATTGAGTCATTAAGACTTAAAAGTCACGGATACAAAATTTCTGACAGTCAGGGATAGGTTAAATTATTTGTAAAACAATTTTACCGTGTGCAATATAATTAAGGTTGTGACAAAGAGACACAACTATCACACCATTTAATACATTAACTTAAGATAGAAATTGATTTTTTTAAATAGTATTTTGAAATATTTGCCGCTATACATTTTGGCATTCCCGCTTATTTAGTGAATGTGCTAAATTTATATAATTATTTAACAATACCTCGCCTCTCATCACTTCGAACAAAATCGGAACCAGCACTAGATACCTGCAATTTCACACAGGACGGTTTTATTCGCATTTAAAACTACTTACAAATAAATCGAAAAGGTTACCCCAAATGTATCTTTAACTGTATTAACAGTTGACAATTTTCAATATTATCTAAATAACAACTTTTAATTTTTTTAAATTAGTTAGGTGTGAAATCATTCATGCATACAAGGTTGTCTTCAATACGCGTAGTTTAACGAATCACATTACTTCATAATAACAGTCAATATACATGATATACTGTAAACCTAGCGGGAACTCCGAATATACACACTTGTCAAATTTATCCCCATATTAAACTGTTTAATTTTTTTCCCGAGGGCTTATTTCACACACTTATTTTGAGCTTTTATTTGGGGCTACATTTTTTCTTGCAAAATTATAAATATTGCCGTATTAACCATTTTGATTTCTATACATATAAAAAAAAAAAACACAAAGCTATAATGAACATTAAACGCATCTTTTGCAGCTATGGAAAACAAAATATTCTTAAATCTATCTAAATTTAATTTATTTTACCGTATTTTATTTTGAATAGTTCAATATTTACTCGACTTTGTACTGTATATTGTACCGAGTGGTCTATTTAAAGTTCAAATGTCCTTGATAAATAGCACTTCGGCATTCATGATTGAAGTAAAAATATTATTACTCGAGATCATTCATATTTTCACCGGATTTTCTCAACCAATTTACCATACATATTTTGTAAAAAAGTATTTATAAATAGATGGACGTACTGTACAAGACCGACAAAATAACTAGCACCAGTGAAAGTTGAAATGTTCAAAACAAGAAAACTTGCATAGTTTCAGACAAGGAAATCAAATTTTCTTTTATTTATTCACATCACGGTTTAGAACTTGTTGTATTCTTTAGACTCGTCTTGTTAAATTCTACAGACTGACATCAGATTCTCTTTTGTGGTTTCAGTTGATCAGATGGCGTACTAACGTTAACCCAAAATATTTTCCCCATTTCCATTTTTAAATTTAATTTATTTAATCATTTAAATGCTTGTCCAATATTGATATATTATTCAACCAGTAAAGAAAACTAACAATTTTACTAGATGTAATAGAAATTTTAAAATGGTCACATTTATAAATTAGGCAAATGGGTCCATTATTCTGATTATATTCATCTTCAATCAGTGATGAAAACAGTACATATTATGTATTACCGGCAAAACTTATTAGGGCTCCCTTAGAAAAAATCATTGATTAAATCATACAATTTTTTTAACTCACTTTAATAGAAGGGTGGACTGTAAATAAGTATTCTGGCCCTGGTCTGAGTGAAAATATATAATCTGGCTATGTTGGAAATTATTATTCTGACCTTATCAAATTTGCCAGTTCAGAAAAATTGTCTAATTTGTAAACAAGTACCACACCATTTTATTTATTAAATAATGATCTTATTAAAAAAATGCAGTTCTATTTAACATTGTTGTGTCGATATTTTGAGTAATTATGATTTCAGCCATGTATCACCCATCAATGATCACTTGTTCTCCAATGGATGAATTTGTCGTAAAGTTTTCACGTGTTTAGACGTATATATATATATATATATATATATATATATATATATGTTGACCTCTAGATTGTTATTTAGTTGTTGTTGGGTTGATGTCTCATAATAGCAGTTTACTCAATTTCACCAGTTTATTATCATGTTTTAGTCTATTTGTATTACATAGGCTTTTCACACCATGCTATATATATATATGTATAATGTACAAACATAGTCGATACATTAGTTCTAATTGTACAGCCACAAAAAAAAAAAATCCAATTATCATCCCTTTCTTGAACCACTTTTGTATATTTTTTTCATTTCAGGTTGTTTGTTTTCTTTTGCTAGAAGTTTTAAAATCATAGCAAATTAGAACCTCGCATAAATATTATAATTAAATTCAGGGCGGATCCAGCCATTTTTAAAAGGGGTTCCAACTATATGTCCCCATTTAAATGCATTGATCGTCAAAAGGGGGTTCCAACCCCGGACCCCCTTGGATCCGCCACTGAAATTATAACAAACAGCACACTAATAGTGCATAATACATGTATGCCTTTGTAATGCTTATTGTGTATATTGAAAATGTTGCTAAACATCTTGAGATATATATTTAGAAGGCATTTATTCAAAAACAGATAGAATGGATTTGTAGAAAAACATGAATAAGGGCAGAAGCCTGTTAATATTGGCATGGCCCACCTATAAGTCTTTGGTAAACCATAATACATTGTCATCACTCATGTTTCAATGGGTTTATAAACATATAAAAATGGGAGACATCAGAAATGATGATCCAGGAACTATTTTTTTCAAATTCTAAACATGCATAACTGTAATTTTGATGCCCTATATAGCTTGCTGTTCGGTGTGAGCCAAGGCTCTGTGTTGAAGACTGTACTTTGACCTATAATGGTTTACTTTTTCAAATTTTTTGACTTGGATGGAAAGTTGTCTCATTTGCAATCATACCACATCTTCTTACATCTATTAACTGACCTAATTTTATCGCCAACTGATTGTTTGTTGCTTTTGTATATAAATCAAACTTGGGTTTCTCATCTAAACTTGTTTACATTGTGTTACATCATCCAATATGGCGAGGCCTGTTATAGGTTTTTCATTATCATGATTATGCGTTACTGATTTTGCTCATTGTTGAAGGAAGTGCAGTTACTAACAATTACATCACTTGGTCTACAGTTGATGGTTGTCTCATTGAAAATCATACCACATCTCCTTATTCTGGTTATTGTACATTATACATGTTATACACCCTAGTTTATTTTCAATCTATGAGTTTGACTATCCCTCTGGTATCTTTCGTCCCTCTTTTATACAAGACTACAATATTATCAAATGAATTATCATGATTATAACAACTGTTAATAGTTGTCCGACTTTTGTTAACAAAAGCAGCTATAATCAACATGGTCATGATGGTAGACATGATCAATGTTGATGTAAACAAGAGTGACTGTGCACACGCTGAAATGTCATGTCTGCTTTGCCTACATGTAAAATTGAATTTATGTTGAATGTAAAAATGTAATACATGCATGAAGGTTTTACTACATGTACAAGTAAATGAAGTATCGCATAAACTTTCTATTATCAATTACCTTTGAAAATGAAGTCACGGTCAAATTAACCATGCCAGACAGATTTTGTACACCCTACAAACTGACATTCCATACCCAAAATTGAGTGGTTTATAGTATCTGTGAAATAGACTTAACATCCAAACCATGAAAACTAAACATTGCCCAATGAAACATGAAAATGAGGTCATGGTCAGATTTAAAACCTGCCAATCAAACTTGTACAACTTAGAATATCCAATACGCCAAAATAGTGATCCTATAGATGTCATGCATTATGCATGTACATGTACATGTAGTTTATAGCATCTCAGAAACATTGGGAAATAGACCATGTGTAGACCAAACCACAAAACTAAACATTGTTCAATGAACCATGACATTTTCATTGAGGTCAAAGTCTGATGCAAGTCTGGCAGTCAGACATATTCACCTTACAATCATTTCATACACCAAATATACATGATATAGTTGACCTACCATTCCTACTGCTTGTACATGTAGTATCTGAAAACAAACTTGACAAAGTAACTGAATAACCTTAATCACTGATCCATGAAATGAAGTCAAGGTCAGGTGAACCCTGCCTGTCAGACAATGAGACATGTAGACCTTTCAAGATACCTATATATATATACCATATAAATTTATCCAATTACTCGTTATACATGTTATTCATGTAAGAGAGTATTTCACTGTACGACTGTTCAAACAGTAATATTTTTTCAAACAGTCAGCATGGTCAGTGAACCATGAAAACAAGGTAAATGCAACAGACAAGCTACTAACAGAAACTTCATAACATAAACAATGATAAAGAAGTATCCAGATCTTTAAGCTTCTGAAATGTACCTGGTGAAGCTTTATACAAATAGGTTATGCTGTAGCCGCTGCCAGATTGTAATACCTATTTCTTTCATACTTCAACTTTTGTTGCAGGCGGGACAATAAAATTATACTTTGAAGTACATGGTTTATTTGTTTAATATGCTTGGCCACTAATTTAGATTTTTATTTAATTCTAATTCAGACCAGGTACAGCAGGCAGTCATTTGACACTTAACAATTGTGACGGACTACGAGAGACCCTCATGGGTGGTTAAGGTCTTTTACGCACCCTGGTGGTAGTTAACAATTGCAATGCCAACATAAACTTCAGATGCGATATACATGCACTGTATTGTAAATTTCACTGAAACCAGAATTTCACATTATCCAAATTGTTATTATATTAAAATGACTAATTATCCACTAAAGTATTCATGAATTCAGATAAGATGCACTATTATTATTAATATTCACTGAAACTATGAATTTTCATTATTCCAAATTGCTATTTCAAATGAATAATTATCCAAGGTATTCATGGAATTCAGATACAATGTATTATTGCACTATTAATATGCACTGAAACTATGAAATCTTGTTATTCCAAATTCATTATTGATATACCAAATGAATAATTATCATGATTATCCAATGTATTTAGTCATCCAGTAATGTGGTCCTCCTTTAATACAATTTGTAAGTTTCCTATTTGTAGAATGCACAATTTTTTCTTGTCCAATTTAATCCTAACATCACATCATCATCATGGAATAATGCTGCAAGCGCTATTCATTATTTCCAAAACAATAAATAACTAGCATAAAATAATGAATTAATCCACTGTTTCACAATTTGCAGCTATAGGAGTGACTCGGTGACATCTATATTTCCTATGCATCAAAGTGCACATGTAGCAGGCTTCATATTCTAAGTGGGAATCATGCTCAAACCAATATGATTCTACAAAAAAAATATACATTAAGACTAAAGTACAGTAAAATTTTAACTAATACAATACTATATACATTGTACGGTACTTAGAAGAAAGTCAAATACAATAACAGTATTTACCTAGATGAAAACTAGCAATCCTTATTTGATTGACAAAAATTTCTAGAACTTATATAATTATATTTTTAAGTCCCAATTAGCAAGAAGAATAAATCTTTTAGGGGTCTAAATTCTATATATGGTGTTGTCTTTTTCCTACATTAATGATTTTTATGTGTGACTGTGTACTTTCATTGAAGGGTTACTGTGTTATTGAGGCTCATATCATACTTTATTTCATCAATTCTTTAAATTCAGACATCATGGACATAGTTATTCCTCTCTAAAACACAACAGGTTATTTCTTTTGTTCATGTTAATATGAAATAGATTGATACTACAGAGAAAAGTTTAAAGAATGAAAAATAAATAAATAAATGCACTGTTACAATATAGATGCTATTGACTGTCCCTTTGTCAAGTGCATATAATGAATAAACCTTTGTGATGTAAATGTAGAATCTTTGTCCTAAAAATAATCAGGAAAATATAAATTCTGTTCCAATGCTTAATCCTCCTGTTAATGTTTTAAATCCTTGAGTTTAATTTTACATTTTTGTGTTACCCAGTATACTTTTTACTTATTACAGCTTGTATTAAATAATGCTTTGCAGCTCAGACAACACTTTCTTTATTTTATTTTAGTTATTTACCCAATTTTATTTTGATAAATCAATACTCAAATAACTTTTAAAATATCCATTTTTATATCCAAAATAATATTATATCTTACTGTTTCATATTTTTCTTAAATTACAATTTATTTTGAAAAATTTATCCAAATTTTGAAGAGTACAATTATAATTTGTGAACATCATCATAAAATCATCTTCAATATATACACATGACAGTTTAAAATTCACCCCAAGGCAATAAACTATTGTGTCTTAATCTGTATATTAGCTATAGCATGTATATATTAAGAATTCCTGATTATTACCTATTTTAATGTCACATTTGCATGGTCATGAATTCATGTTCAGTAAATACATATATTTTAATTATTTATTTGAATTTGAATAAAAGGTATTTTTAAACTAAATTATTAGACATACAATGCAGTTAACACAGTAAATTTAATGACAACTTACTTGATAATACAATATCTATAAAAATATTTTGAGCTTCATAAAATACTTTAAAAAGTTTATATCATGTTTACATAAAAAAATATGCTTACAGATAGATTTTTGTTATCATGGTTATGTTTTCCCAAATATTGAATGTTAAACATAAAATAATTATGTAGAAAAGGCAAAAATCTGCAGTCAGATGTGAATGCACATGATGAAAGGAGATGTGGGATATATATCAATGATGCATCAACCCAACAGTAAGGCAACAATAAAGTAACCAAAACACAATTTAACACATGCAGAAAAATATGACTTACAGGGCACAATTTATATAAAATTTGACATGAAAATATATAGTTTAGGTTCAAAGTATTTACAAATGTATAGTGATTTAATATTCTATGTTAAATCTAAAAGAATATAATTAAGATGCTAACTTCGCTCTTTTAATATGTTTTTTATTTCTTTTAACTTAAAACCATGTAGCAATTAACATGATGAAATATATATAGATATTTTATTCATTGTAATTATTGATTTTGAGAAAAGCTGCAACAACCTCCACCACCCTTGTTCAATATGAATCCTTAAGTACATGATGAAACAATTACTAATTGAATTAGCACATTTTGTTTAATCAACTGTGTTTAAATGGCAACTGTTATGACTCTGTGCATTGTTTCAGGAACATTAATTTAATAGTATTGTTTTATTTTGATGATTAATGTTATTTTGAACCATCTAACATTTTGAATACACATTCACTTTCAATGCCTTATACTATCAAATATATTCATGTTTTGTTGTCCATGATTTTGGAATTATTTAAAAATTAAATGAAAATGCATACTTGCTAAATAAGTCACTAAAATTAATAATTTTCATAACATTTTATGGTCAGATCATATGTTTTCGTACGCCGTCATATTAATTTGTACTATGCATGTTTTTTCAATGGAAATTGTGACGTCACAATGCATTCTTAATAGAACGAAAACTATCAGCTGACAAAGCAAAACCAGGGAAATACTTGTAATCCAGCATTAGTTACACAATTATATGGATATGTACATGTAAGGATTGGTTGGTTGTTGGTTATAAAAGTCCAGTGACAAGTATTTCATGCAAATGTAGGACCAGAGAGTTAACAATACATTAACATACAATATGTACATGATGTATAGGTCCTGTAAAAGGCCATCCCGCACAACAAAAGTTAACTAATGCCCCACATGTTAGAGTTTAACATTAAGACGATGAAGATCAAGAGTAAATTTTTTAATTCCCTTGACCTTGTCACCCTTGGGGTGATGTATGCAAAGTGTAAATAAGGGATTACATGACATACACATGATAAAAGGGGAGGGGAATGGTGCCATACATGAATTTCAATGATGCACAACTTTACAAGCCCAAATCCTAACTTTGCCTTGGAACATGCAACTATGCACGAGTGTGGTGATATAGAACGTCGATTCATAGCCTATCTGTAGTAAGAACAAATGTGCACATTTTCCTTCAAAATCTTGGATCAATGATTATTCGATAGACATGCTTTAAAATATTGTTCATTTCTACTCACCGATTGTAATTTCCAGCTCAGCTTACATTGTACATGTGGTCTAACATCTGTACCTAAGTTTCCTGTATAAAATATAGTTTGCCAACCTGCAGGTCCAGTTTGCCGACAAGAAAATGAAGAGGGTAAATCGTTTACGGTGAAGAATTGTTTTCCGTTTTTAATGAAACTTGACAGATCTAATTTATTAATTTTTTTATCATCGGAAATGTCCCTCATGGAGAGTAATTCAAATTAAAACGGTTTTATTATGCTGTACAATATTGGTAACTTAGTCATATTCTTTAAATTTACTTCAGGAACACCCACGGTATATTTTCTATTCCGCAGAATTTATTAAAACTTTTTAAATATAAATTTGAATGAATTTATTAGCACCTTCTGCAATAATATTAAAACTCTATTTTTAAACGAAGGCTTCTGGTATGTAAAACCAGTTATGAACGAATCTGAATAGATAAAATAAAAAGTAAAGATACCTAAAGGAAAGTCAAACGCACATGTCAAAATGAACGGACAATGCTATGGCAATAAACGGAAAACGACAAAGAAAGACAAACAACGATCGCAAAATGAATAAATAAAAACAAAACAAGTCAACAACTGCACAATAGATGATAATAGTATAAATTATGGGCTATTTCACAACTATATCAAATCTTGAGAGCCGGGTGAGACGTGATTTTTTTTTACACTGAGTTGCTAACGTGACGCTAAAATATTTGTATTAAACATTTACCGACTGCAACAACCTATGAAATGTTTGTTTTAAACATTTAACGACTGTAGCAACCTTTTAATATTTGTAATAAATATTTTATGACTGTTACAACTTTTAAAAGTTGTAACAAACATTTTACAACTGTCCCAACTCTAAAAACGTTGTAACAAACATTTTTTGACTGCATCAACGTCTGAAAAGTTGACACAAACAAATTTCAACTGTCCCAACTATTAAAAGGTTGGGACAAACATTATACAACTGCCACAACTTCTGGAAAGACTGTAATACATAGTATTTGACTGTGACAACGCCGTAAATCACTGCAGTAGTCCTTAAATGACTGTTGATAACATTTTTGATTTTCACAACCCACAAAAGTGTTGGGACAGACATAAATTAACTGTATCAGTTGCTTTGACAGTCATCTTTAGTCTTCCACAGACTAAGACAGTCGTACAACGACTGTTACTGGTATGGACAGTTGTTTTTCGTCCAGTAGTGAAGTCTGGAACATTTGCCTCTTGTTCTATATTAGCAACTGTGACTGCTGCATCTCCGCAATGTTTAAAGAAAGCGGTAATAAATTTGCGTGTAAATGATCGTCCGTGCAAATAGATACAAGAAGATGTGGTATGAGTGCCAATGAGACAACTCTCCATCCAAGTAAAAATTATAAAAGTAAACCATTATAGGTAAAAGTACGGTCTTCAACACGGAGCCTTGGCTCACACCGAACAGCAAGCTATAAAGGGCCCCAAAATTACTAGTGTAAAACCATTCAAACGGGAAAACCAACGGTCTTATCTATATAAAAACAAGAAACGAGAAACACTTATGAACCACATCAACAAAGACAACTACTGAACATCAGATTCCTGACTTAGGACAGGTGCAAACAAAAGCCTTAATAGACACCGGTAGTTCCGAAAGTTTCATTGATAGACAATTAGCTCAATTAATGTCAGTAACTATAAATGACGCTACTGGAAGTGTATCAATGGCATCCAATGCTCTCAGTTGTCCTCTATAGTAGGAATTTGCAATGTAAACTTGATCATTGATGGAAATTTCTATCCGAATATGCAGTTGTCTGTTTTCAACAAACTCTGTTGTGAATTATTTGCCAACTTGACAAGTGAATGTCGACCTATTGCTACAAAATCAAGGAAGTTCAGTGGGTAGAAATGGCCGTTTGTACCAATTTCGACGAGTCCTATTTGCATTGGCGTTACGAATGGAGTTGTTTGTTTTCAAAGGGTCATTGCCTAGTTGCTGAAAACAAATTAAAAGCAGTATTTGAGTATATAAATAATATCACAATAGAAGGAAAGGACAAAACGAACATGATGAAAACTTTCGTAGATTTCTTGATGTTGCGGACAAACATCAGTTGACATATAATGAGAATAAGTGTGTTTTCGATCGAGTCAGTCTACTTGAATATACCATCAGTCAAGGTGTTTTACGACCTGACCCTGATCGAATGAAGCCACTAGGGAACTCCTGTTCCCCACAGTACTAAATCGGTAAAAGAGCCCTAAGAATGTTTTCTTATTTCAGTCAATTGATTTCAAGATTCTCAGACAAAATCAAACCTTTGGCTAATGCTACTTCGATGATCTAAAATCCGATCTTGGAAACGCAAGGACCAGTGCAATTAATAAAGCTATTCCTTTTGTCGTAGAAACCGATTACTAGGATTCTGCAGTAGCCGGAAATCTCAATCAAGGCAGAAGGCCTGTTGCTTTCTTTTCGATAACTTTCAATGCTCATGAATTATGACATTCACCTGTAAAAAGGGAAAATGTGCAAAAGTAGAAGCTGGAGACACTTACTTAGTGGGAAACACTACTCTCTTGTCACTGATCAGGAAGCAGTTTCTTATATGTTTGATTCAAAGAAGCACGTTAAAGTGAAAAATGACAAAATAATTCGATGGAGAACTATATTGAGCTGCGACAGCAATGATATAAAATATCGTCCAAATACAAAATACAAATACCTACTGTTCCTTCGTCGCTCAGATTCCCTTTCTGAATTGCACAGTGCGTTTTGCTATCCGAGCATCAATCGACTTCTTCTTTTCGTCCGTTCAATGAACTTTCCTTGCTCTGTTGATGACGTCAAAGAACAATTTAACAGTGTCAGATTTGTTCAAAAGTGAATCTCAGTATGCTACACCGAATGCATTACCTTGTGAAAACTACACATCCTTTGAACATTTAACATGTTTAAGCATTGATTTTAAAGGACCGTTGCCGTCTGTAAGTACGAAGTATATTCTTAGCGTTTTGACGAATACTCAAGATTCACATTTGCCTTTCCTTGTTCCGACATGACAAGTGCAACTGTTATTCAGTGTTTATGACAGTTATTTGCTCTGTTTGGTATGACTGCTTATATTCACTCTTACTGTGGTCAATCTTTCATGAGCGCCGAACTAAAAACTTTTCAACAATCACATGGAGTAGCTACTAGCAGGACAAAGCAATATAGCCTACAGAGCAATGGTCAATGAGTACGCTAGGATGGTATCATCTGGAAAGCCGTTACTCTAGCATTAGAATCTTTGGGACTTAAAGAGATTCAGTGGGAGATTGTATTGCCAGATATACTGCACTCTGTTCAAAGTTTGTTATGTACTTCAATAAACTTTACTCCACATGAAAGGTTTTTCAATTTTACAAGAAGGTCGTCTTCTGGCCAATCCGTTCCGTCTTGTCTAGACCACCCTGTACCTTATGTAATGAAAAAACATAGGCGTGCGACTAAGTATGATCCTCTCGTCGAGTAAGTAGATCTTTTAGAAGCCAATCCATCTTATGCTCATATTAGATTGTCGGATGGACGCGAAACTACTGTTTCTATCCGACCTTCAGCGCCAATATGACAAAAATAAACAATGACAATCTTGATCATTCAGTTTTAACGATAGAACAACAGACATCGATTAATGCGTGTATTCCGATATTGAAACTGCAACACAGGAAAATACCAGTAACATGGACAACCCTATTGAAACGTCTGCCGATGTTAGACGTTCTACACGTGAAATTAAGAAACCATGTAGATATGGATTTGACGATTAACTGAAAGATTAACTGAAATTTTGTATTGAACTATTAGTTGACTTTTAGTGGGGTGAATTTTGTATATTATGTTTAATTTGGTTTTGTGGTAGTTAGTCATTAGTAATAGACATTATAACAGTTTCCTTCCCGTTTTGTGTAGACTCCTGACTCATAGATGATAGCTTGGATATTATTTGATGAATAAAACAAATATCTACTTATGAAATCTTTTGAAATCTTTTGAATCAATATAACTACATAGCTAGTTGTTTGATTGCCTCGTTTTTCTTAACGATTTGTAACAGCTATAAACGGAAGATTTGTGTTTTATATTTCAATGCATACTGTATATTTTGAAGGATAATATTTTATTTATATAAAACTGTTGAGGTATGTCACTCCTTCAGACGGCTTTAATAAGTTCTAAGGTAGTAAACTTAATAATGACCACAAAAGCTGTTTTCATTTTCATTAAAAGACCTGCATATGTACGGGTGCAAATTCTCCTGGAGTCAAATTTCGAAGAAAACAATGAACATTTGTCTTAAGGGAAGGAAGACGTGAAATTGACCCCATAGAGAGAGAATGTCACAATTTCTAAACGTAAAAGGACCCTTGCAAACACTATTTGAGGGATTCTATTGTTGGCTTGTTGCAAAGACAAACTTCTCTTGCTATAAATCTGTTAGCTGTGGCCGTCCAACTGTCCTATCATCAATCCTGAACGACCTACATGCAGTACCTTATTGTGTGATTTATAGTTTAATTTGTTCTCTACCTGAACATTTATGAACTATATCTTGCAGGACGTTCAGCAAACAGAAAATTATTTAAACTGTATAACAATGATCATACACAGCACATATCAGTTTTACATACACATTAAAATAATTATCAAACTAAATAAAAATTATACAGTATGCATTGAAAAAGTAAAAATCTTGCATACATAGTTGTAAAAGGGATAAGAAATTAAGGATGCAAAAATCCTGTAATAAGTCGAAATCGAGAATTACTGCATTAATGGAAGATTTGAAATTACAGGTAAAGTAGCTCTTTTAGCTCACATGGGCCTTTAAGGTCATACGAGCTATTGCATTCACTTGGCGTCCGTCGTCATCGTCATCGTCATCGTCCGTAGTCGAAATCTTTGAAGAAATTTTCTCCTCTAAAACAACATGGCCAATTTCAACCAAACTGGTGCTGAATGATCCTTCGGGAATCTAGTATAAAGTGTGTGTTTTTATTCTTGTCCGTCAAGAAACATGGTCGCCATGGCTACAAAAACAACGTAAGGTTTAAAAGCATTAATTCTCCATGTTGAAAACTAAATTAGATAGAGAATATCTGACAAGGCAAACATGCTCAGAATGTTTAGATCTAATACTGTTTGATTGCACTAAAATTACCAGATGACTCCTTATGAAGTTTTTGTCGTGAAATACATTTCCGTATAATTATCATGTTTTGCTTAAAACTCAAAAACTATATTAGAAACTGTAAGGCAAAATAATCAGCAAAACATGATATACAAAATGTGATTATGACTGAAATCATTAGATGACTCCTTAAGGAATTATTGCCCGTAAATAACGATTTTTCGCTAAATTCAGTGTTTTGCCTATAATATCAAAAACTATAATAGATAGGTAGAAAGATTAAACAGCAAACATAATTAGAAATACAAGATCTACAACAATGCCTATACAACAGACACAATTGGAAGACCCTTAAGGAGTTGTTGCCTTTAACGACGAATTTGACTTATTTTGTGCTTGTTGTAAACTTATTCAAATATTTTCTATGAAACTCTTGAACTATTTGGGGTGATTCCAAATGGCTGGATCCATCGGATGACTCCTTTAGAAGTAATGGTCCTTCAATGGCGATTTTGACATTTTGTTTGTGTTTTGTAAAAAAAAAAGGTACAAACTGCACTGCAAAATTATCAGTAATACAAGAACTACGGACAGAATATACCTGATTGCAATAAAGCTAAAAAATTATATTAAGATGGCAAATCTTTACCAGGTGATCGATTCAGGCTCTTAGGAGGCTATTGTTTTTTATCTTGTAATTAATATCCTGTGTTGGATCTTATTTGATATTAATACCGTTTTTCTTGAAATATTATATTTTAGATTTTGACAAACTCCACGATAAAATGTATGTTGACGTACATTTGATATTCCCTCGAATAATATAACCCCAAGTGGATCCTTTGATGATCTGTTTGTTGTCTTGTAAATATGCAGTGTATTCCTACACATACTTGTTAAGATTTTAACAACGCTTCAAATATTGCATAGTTTTGATATTTTTAAGAAATTTTTAGTTTTCCTTTCGCTGGACATGACATTACAAATCCCGATACCTACAAGGTGTTTTTCGCGAAGCCTCGTGGATATATATATTACAGTAAATTTGAATAATAGGATATGTATAATCCTGGCATTTTATGAATTATGCATAATCACTAGAAAAATTGCCAGGAATTATACATTGTAACTAAAATGAAGAGACACTGAAAAAGTTTAATGATTTATGCTATAAAATCATATTTAAACATCTTTAAAAACATAAATATTAAAATATTAAGCACAATATTATAAAACAAATCATTTATTTTACAAACTCCATTGTTATTTGGATGACATCTACTATGAGAGTCTGGATGGGGTCCAGCATTTCTTTATTCTTAGATATTTAGATCATTTTTCTCTTTTCTTTATTCATTTACCCATTATTCTCTATTCTGTGTATTTTAGCTCCCTACATTTCTATATTCTATTCTAAAAAATTGCAGCACTGGGTGGACTGTTATTCCCCGAGGGTATCTTCAGCTCAATAGTCATTACTTCGGTACTGACATGATTTATATCAAACCTTTCTTAATTTTTCCATTTATAAACTTTGAAAGTTTAGAGAATCTAAGGTTTCAACACCCTTCAAATATTCGACATTGGGCGTTCCTGGTGAAAGTAAATCCAGAAACGCGATTCGGAAGCATAAAATTTATAGCGTGTTGTTTTTCTTTTTTTTTCTCTGCCATTGTTTTGTTTTTTTTTTTAGTTTTATTTTTACATCGTAACATTACAGCCAATGTCGGTCTCCTCCAAAATTATGTTCAGTCTATCAAGGCTGGGTTCTTTTTTTTTTCTTTCTGTACGTTTAGTTGCATTTCTTTGCTTAGTTTGAATTCCTTGTTCTTTGTAACAAAGACAACATAAAATAGATGTTCAAAAAGTTTACCCCTCCCTTGTTTTACAACTAGTTTTATGATCTGTGCATTAATAATAGAAAAACAAAGGATATGGGGTATCTATCCATGACACAAAATCAATACATGCACAGCAACAAAACACAAAAAGCAAAGGAACAGCGCTTTTTTTGTATCATTGATCTTAATTGTAGATATTTTTGTTTATGAGTTAATGTGTTTCAGCACAGTTGAATAAAATATCACCAGTAAAACTGTTTACTTTAATAAGATTTAATAAATGAACAGGGAATGAAAACTGTCCACTTAAACCATAAAGGAGTAATAAATATGATTTATTTGTCTATATTTAATTTTTTTAAACAAACTAAGAATCTTTATTATTATTGATATTCCTGAAATAATGCCGTAGTCAGTTTATTTTCGACTTACGAGTTTGAATGTACCATTAGTATCTTTCTCAGGAATGTGTAAAATATTTCTTAAAATTTTCTCTGATTATGTAAAATCACTGGCTATTTTCAGGAATTATAAATAATCACTAATGATTTTAGTCAGTTTGCAAAATTCCTGAAAATCAGAGATTCTACATAATCTCTGATTATACCAATTCACTGTAACATTATATATGTTTGAAGAATATTAAGCATATACAAATGTATTAATTTGTTTTCTGTATGTTAAAGGAGTATATTCTTGCCAATAAGATGAAAGTAAAGTGGAACTGAAGCAATGCAAAAAAAAAAAAAAAAATTCTAGTCAAACAACTATAGAACAGATTTTCAATTCATCATCACCACCACCACCACCACCACCATCACCATCATCATCATTATCATCATCATCATCATCATGGAGTTGGGGTAGAAATGGAAACTCAAAATTCTTTTTGAGACAATCAGAGATAACGTGGTAATAAGTGTGAATATTATAAATGAAAATTATATTTTGACAAATAAAAGTTTTAGCTTCATAAGTTCTTTTAATCATCTATTTTGTCTAGAAGTGTCCTAGTGGCTTACATATAAATTTTCATCTTCACATTTCTATTCTATTGGCTAAATGTTTTATTTTAATGAAGCAACTAGTTGGCGATGCTGAACTTGTAGTCCGAAGCCGCCGAAAACAAAACATACAACTGGCTAATATAAGAAAAATGTCTATCTCAGAAACTGAATTTAAGAAAAATAATAGTGTTGAATTTGTCATAAAGTATAAAAAACTAATATCTACTAAGCATTTAATGAAAATTACAAGATACCGAAGAAAATTTGAGACACCGAATGAGCATTTCATAATTCATTTTCCTTTATTTATTCGCCAATGTCTTCATTCTATAATAATAAAATAATAAATAGTTTAACTCTGCCATGGATGGTCCCAAGCCCTTCTGAGAAAAGAGGAGGATTGTATGCACGTACAATAGAAGAAGAAAACACAATTCTGGGTTTAGGTGACCGTTCGTTAGATATTCGAATTAGTATAAATAGATATAGGAAGAATTAATATAAACATGTTTTATTTGATCAAAGCAAATAGAATAGGACACAAGTAACGCATACTTATATGTGGAGAGTTGTCTCATTGGCAATCATACCACATCTCCTTATTTTTATATATTATATAGTCTTCTCACAGTTCAATTTTTATAACAATACAGAAATAAACGGAGCATTCATTATATAATACAAATAACATTAATATTACAAAATGAACTAAATACAGGAAAGGTGATAAAGAAAGAACGACAGAGACGATGATGACAATATGTGTTTTGATAATGCATATGTTAATATTAAACAAAGAGGAATATTTTTGAACTCTTTAAAAAGTTTAAAATTTGTTTGCCGACTTGAACATTTTGGTCATACATGTATGAAAGAGTATCTTTTCTTTTTATTTAAATTGCAGTTTTGGGAAGCTAGCTAAGACTATAAAACATGACAGCTCTTTCAAATTAATAAAAGGTATAGTCACAAAGGAAATGGCTTATATCCTCAACATCCGACCACATCTAAATATTGAATCAGACATAATATTAGTCTTGAATGAGTCATAGTTCAAGAAAGACGCCAAACATCTAGATGAAATTAAGATAATATTCAATTTTCTAGTTCCATACAAATAATGAAAGAGTAAATACCGATTTCACAATTTTCGAATTTACATTTCAAGAGTATTTCAATGGTTGAGTTTTTAATAATTTATTTAGAAGTGAGCGATATCCTACATTATAAGTAAAATAACATCTTGTCCATTACTATAGAAATATTGTGTTGCTTTTTGAATGTTAGAAGTAATAAGACTATATAAATATTAAGGAGCATTATTATTCTATCAAAACATTAATAATTATGCAATGTTATTATTTTCTTCGTTCTTCTAAGGATTCCAAACCTATTTCTTGTAGGACAATTTTAGAACTTGTCTAGTAAAAAATGTAAACCCGTCTCAATTCTTGCAGCGCCAAGTTGTAAAGTTAGCTTTTCTTTGTTGTTTGAATATACTTTTCCACAATTTTCCGTACATCATTTGCACTTACAAATACACATTTGGAGTGGTTACTTGTTTAGTTGAATGCATTTCCTCACAATGTTCATAAATTTTTCTGTGAATAATTCACATAATTCATTAAACCTTGTCATCGGAAAGAAGTGCATTTCATTTTCTTCATTAGTCTCATTTATCTTTATCCATCTTATCATATATTCCCACGGATATTGTATTATTAAGATTTAATGTTATAAAATTTGAAATTATTTCAAATTAAGGAATATATCTCCCCATGCAAAGCTCTGATTCCTTGTCCAGATTTGGCTTTTCTTTAGGTCCTTTGTGGATTGATCCTCTCTTTAACATTTGTTTTAGATTTTGGATATTCAAATATATTGACCTCGAGCATCATTGAAGAAACGCGCATCTTGTGCATTAAAATTGGTACCGTTTGTGTTATTTGTCAAATTATAATGTTTCTAATCGACATTTCACCTTTATCTAGACTTATGCATTTTAAAAAGTTTCTTGATTATATTTATCTATGTGCCATTCTTTCCTAGCTTACATTTTGCTTTCATCTGTGCAATTTTATAAATACTGTATATTTAAGTGAGTGTTCCTTGAAGTGTTTTAGTTACCTCTTTCTTTTCCGTTTTTAGTTACCTTTTTCTTTTCTTTTTATTAATAACTTCTTTCTTTTTCGTTTTTGAATTCATTAATATATATATATATTGTGTGACATCGTTTTTGTAAAATCCTGTTTGTGTAGACTTAAAGAATATTTGTCTTTTATTTATAAGTTAACTCTTTTATAATACATATTCTACCTATAAATATTTATTTTCATCACTATTGCAGATACATAGATACCGTCATATATTTACAAACATTTATATACAATACAGTTGTTTCAATACAAAATATATTTTAGTCAGGAGGACCCAAAAGTTTGTTTGCACACTTTATAAAATTACACAATATCTGTAGCACTGACTTTTTGTTAACTGACTCTTCACTTTTTAAACTTTAATATATTTAAACGAGCTAAATAGTATCTATCCAAGTATAATTTTTATTGTTGTAAAAACAGACATTCTAGTAGATAATGAAATTCGTCACAAATGTTAACAACATTGTAAAGATGACATTTTTCTATCTTTTCTGTCAACGTAAATGCACCTCCCTAGTTCTATTTTGTCCAGTCTGTGGATTATTTTTCTATATTTACATAAAATAATACTTGCATGCACATCCAAGATCTCTAAATATTTTTCAAATTTCAAACTTAACATTTTTAATTTTGGAGACTTTTAATTGTGTATTCCAGTGCTGTTTGGATTTGTCTTGTAATTAATCGCAGCTTTAATGCATTTTTAACCAAATATTATTAATTAAACTATTGTCATTCAGTTTTTGGGTAATGCACTCAAAAGGATAGAATTGGATTACAAAAGTGCAGAAAAGAACAGCAAGTATTGTACTTGAATTTAATATTTCAGGTCCATCAGATGTTATGTTTTCTTCTATGAAATGGTTATCATCTTAAAAGAGAAATAGTAAAATACAAAAAAAAAAAAACTATTCTAATAGATAGAATTGTAAATAGACTTTTACCTTTTATTTATCAATACTAGTTAATAGCTCTAAACAACGGCTAATGATACCTACTGTGTAACAGTTTAAAGGTGAAATAGAGGATCGTATCAAAGATAAAAGTTATCATGGCCATTGTATATACATACTGGATTTAACAGTATTTATACCAAAATAAAGAGATGCTGTTTGATTGCCATAATACGCAAGTATCTCCAATAGACCACATGACGTGGATGTAAGCAATCAAAGGTCACTGTACGGCCTTAAACAACGAACAAAACCCTTACCGTATAGTGAGATATATAATGGACCCTGACATGACAAAATGTAAAACAATTCAAACAAGAAAGCAAACAGGCTGATGTATGTTAAAACAAAAACGAAAACCAGATTTGACAACAAGAAACCTACGACAGCCACTAAACTACCAACTCCTGACTAAACGAAACTATTTTGTACTCTCTCTCTCTCTCTCTCTCTCTCTCTCTCTCTCTTGTAACGCGACTGTCCGTCCATCCGTCCGTAACACATATTAAGATATTGCAGATCTTGGGTTTCTCGACCGATCATCACCAAAATTGATGTACACATTCAATTTATGAATGACTAGAAGCCTATTGGTTTGAAAGGTAAAAGAACAATGTTATATTGGTATTTTGAACTGCGATTGGATGCTCCGTTTCATGGTAACCTTGTTATTGTTGAGGTACTTCCTTAATTCATTTATGAATTGAAAACAATTTGGAATCAACTTCTCGTTCCTGTGTAGCAATAATCCATCAGCACTTGCAAATAGCTTATAAATGTCAACTCATACATTAATATAGACAGTTTTGCCACTACAGAGTCGTTTTAGACAAGGCCACGCTGCTAACTCAAACTGAGGGTTTGTTGTCCTACGGTTGATGTTTCCATTCATAAGTTCTATGGTTGTTCTCATATTAAATTAATTGCCCGTTGATCAGAATGATGCTCAATAGTTAACATTGATGCAACAAATTGGCAGAGATGGTCCGCTATATTTCGCAGAAGACTGTGTTCTACTAGTAGATAAAATATTTCTCAATCGCCACTCTTTGGTTACAACATTTACGACACCTCAGACCTACTATAAACCGGAAGATTTTAATCTAGAGTGTCGAAAATTGAAAACAGAATAAAGTTGAACATCAAATTGATGAACTTAAAACTATTTAGTAATGAGTATATTATGGAGGCATCCGAGGCCAACATTAACAGACATTGTAAAGACATGTGCCGCCCTTTTCAAAAGATTGTTCGAAAAACATTTACTACTGAAATACAAGTTATTTCCTGATTTTATCAAGGAACCTAGAAGCTCGTCGTCTAAAACGATGATGAAAATACGGAGGTCGTCATGCTGAATTCAAAATTAAAAATAAATTTGAATTAGCAAATGATTTATAATCACAATAAGAAAAATATTGTTGTGGAAAGTATAAGAGACATACAGGCAAACATTTTCAAGCCACTTCATTTTTGATTGATATTGTAGTCTTAGATACATGATTTTTTATTAGTTGGCTTTAAACCAGCTGTCAGTAACTGCGAGTACTCTCAGATCTGTACTTAGTGTCTTTTTGTTGTGGGGATGTATAAGTACCCGTCCACGTCCACTCTGTCCAACACAGCCTAAATGAGGTGGATTTATGCAATTGTAGTTCTTCGTACAACAGTAACAAAACAAATACAGTATATAGTCGGCTGTGAAAGGGCCAACGAAAAAAATGAATCCACAGTATTTACCAACAATGTACATGTATATACAATTTTATTTTATAAAATTATGTTTGAAGAACCATTAAGAATTTTGAAAGATTAGCAGTGAGATAAAACGTCTATCTCTGTATATAAAATCTCACTTATAATACTTACAATAAAAATACTGTTATTACATTAAAAAATATTGCATTTACATCTATTTACAAAAGAAAAAAACATACCAATTCAGTTTTTATACGGACATAACATTTTGCTATTATTTTCTATTGAACATATTTCAAGACTTAATTGTCGTTTGTTTTCAACGATATGTTGACAGTTTATATATCTATAAAGAAATCCCACAAAACGACTTCAAAAGGCAGGTTATAATGGATTTCAGACTCTATTGAATTATAGTAATACATAAAACTCACTTGTTTGTCGCTTAAAATTATTCCGGACTTAACATATTGATAATTTTTAATATATAACATATTTTCATTGCCGAAAACTCTTTTTTTTTCTTTCTATGGAGTGTCTGCATATATACAAATTTCCTATAAAAACATCACTTCCCACATAAAAACGGTTTTCTCGATTCGCACTTTCCATAGACTGTTTAATGAACACCACATTTGGTAAGTAAAATTATTTGTATCTGTATCTCGTGTATTCTTTAAATTGCGGTGACCAAACCAAGGACAATTCTTTTCATTTAACCTCCCCTTCCCGAACACGCAGCTAAATCACATATCATGTGAAAGATTAATATATGTAATACAAGAATATAAGGATCCGAAATGGTCCCAAATTTGTAAAACTAGAGTGAAAGGTCAACCTCACAAATTTTCAAATGATTTTTTTTCTTTTTCATATTTTCTCAAATAACAAACTTACATTAAATTGGCTTTATAGATAGAAGATTTTCGTGGAACAACTAAATCCGAGATATCTGTTCGCAAACATTTTCTATAAAAGATGTTTTATAATTACAAATGTATGAGGTTTTCAACAATATAAAGTCAAAATGACTTTGACCTTACAAATAACTTAAATTTCACGTAAAATCATTTGTCAGGAAAGACACTTGCCAGGGAATCTATACCTGACATTGTATGCGATGTGTCAGATCAAAAGCAGTAATACAATAAGGCTGAATTTGACACATCATGATGATTTTGTCATATTTGTTTAAAACAAGAATTTTGTTTTGTTAGTTCATAATACTGTTTCCAATTGGTAGTTCAATAAGTTAAATATTTTGTTGATGATCACTTTCATTGCCTGTTGTTAATTTTATAGGAGCTCTGTCCATTTCCTGTTGCAGCGTACTACATATTTTCAAAGGTTCCCAGGTCTGTATACTCCATCATCGTCACTTCTGTCTTCCATTAGCAGACAGATTCAGATCAAAGGAAACCAATTATTTTGAGTATTTCAATATTTTATTAAACGATTATATATAGTACCAACAATATTGGACAATAGCAGACATATCCACGAACATCCGAGTTCTCTGAAAAAATTCAAAAGTTCAAATTACAGCGATAAAGAAATAGGCAATAGCCTGACAACATGTGTGTGTGTGTGGGAGATTTACTTTCGCACAAACTTCCATTTTTTTGTCTTTTGATCTTATTGGTAACGAGGAACATGTAATGCAACGTAACGCCAGCTACCAACATGATGACCATTAACCGTAAACAAAGAATAAAAACAATGAAAAAGGCAACTCCTGATTTAAAAGCATTTTCAAAAGAATCTAACTGATTATTATAGTTGGTTCTTATGTTGTGCGGTTACATCACTTTCCAAGATTAGGAAGGCGGTTGAGTGCTCACAAACATATTTAACCCCGCAAAATGTTTGCCTGTCCCAAGTCAGAAGCCTGTATAATTTAGTAAAATAATCTACCTTGAATGAAATGATGAACAAATCATAAGGTGGTATTTTTGCAAAATATGGTTTTATAGGCGAGTGACATTTTCCAAAAAGACGCCTAGTTAACGACTTTAATGCACCCACCTAACATACGGCTATATTATATATCATTCGAAAGCTTATTACCTGTACTTTCTGTTTTGCCCGGTCGTCAATAATTCGTACGGTGCAATTTTCGTCAAATCAAGGTCAAAGGTTAAAATTGAACATTCCTAAATTTTGCCAGAATTAAACAAAATGCCATTTTCTGGTACTTGTATGGATTTTTTCCTAAAAATTATCTGAACCTTATAAAACAAATTACCATAATTCCAAATCAAATGCAAACTTAAATGTTGATTGCGCTTTATTTACAGGAACATTGCATTTTGGACAAAATTCCAAAAATCATAAAATTGCAATAAAATCTAAATGTTTTCTGAAGTTTGAATATTTGTTTGTCAAAAATAGAACAGATTTATCGTTTGTAGGCCTTGGGAATTTTTTCATCAATTCAAACTGCAACTAATATGATATAGGTCAAAATGCAGCCTTTCAATGAAGCTTTGCAGTTGCCCTTGAAAACACCATCTATAAATGGGGATCACTTTGCTTTTCTTGGCTGGATAATATTGCCAATATCGGCAAATTATATCAACCATATTTAAAAGATAGGGTAATGGATGAACTTTAAGGAACAAATAAGGTATAGTTGGTAAAAATTAGTTTTTCGATGTTGAAAGACATGTAACGAAGTTTATTCTCGTTCAATGTTCAAATGAAAACTGTTTGCCCTTTTCAATATCAAATCCGGCGAATTCCTTTTAAAGTTAGACCATTATTATATACTTTATTAGTTGTTTTATTAAATATGACTGAAAACTAATAGTTTAAATTAATTAAGATTGAATACCCTTCCTGAGCAACTGTAATCACCATGCTGGTTTATGTAGTGTTCGCACATTTCGCAATAGTGTTTTAAGAAGTTTTGTGTGTCGGTCCTACTTTTCACCTTGGTCATGCTGTCATCTGTTTTTCTTCGACTATGGTTTGAGACTGCCTCCTTGTCACTTTGTGTCTTCTTCCAACCAAAGAAAAGAAAACCATAAGGTTCAAAGCTTAGCGAAACAAAAACAACAGAACTTAAAACTCAGATATTGATGCAAAATATAAAAAGTAAAACAACAAAATTACCGAACTCAAGTGAAAATTAAAACGGAAAGTCTCTTATCAAATGACAAAACCAAGAGCTGAAACACATCTAACGATTGGAAAACAAAATTGTAATGTGCAATATTCCTCCGACATTGCTTGGTAGAATTCAGGAAGTTCAAAGTGAACATATGGATGTTATACGTGAAGGGATTTGTTTCATAATAGACATGTTCAAATAGAGTTAACAATAGTAATCTTTTAAAATTTCCCAGAACATACCATACAAGCTATCTCATAAAGTTAACCCCAATCTTATTAAAATGTAGATCTCTGATTTCGTTATTCTCATACGATAAAAGAGCAGGCGAGTCGTGAAAGATCTGAATTTTAGTCAGATTGTTTTAACCCATGTTTTAACACTTATACATAACATTTTGTACGTTTTTTTTCATGAACTTATATATCACTTATTATTGTTGTGAGATCTTCGCACCATTAGAAACCCGAACGGAAAAATATGAAAATAAAGTGAGAAAATCACCAAAAGTCGCTGTCAGATCAACAACAGAGGGCTCAGTGCACAATAAATATCCACAAACATAATTTAAGATTAGATGACATAAAACCAATTGAAAAACTGGATAAATAAAGGCAACAGTAGTATACCGCTGTTCAAAAGTCATAAATCGATTGAGAGAAAACAAATCCGGGTTACAAACTAAAACCGAGGAAAACACATCAACTATAAGAGGAAAACAATGAAACAACAGAAACACTGAAGTGCGACAAAAAAATAAAACGACAATGCAACATACATAGAAACGAACTATTAGATAACAACTGCCACTGGATAAATTCAACCACAATTATCATTTCTCACAATTGTATTGATATTTTAGAATAAAATAACTTCATTTTAACCATATTTATTCTTAATGTACATGTACTATCTTTAGGTTAATATGCCAATGTCCAACCAATGCTTAACAGATGATCTACTAAAATAGTGCTCTTTTCTAAATGCTTAAAATATTATGTGGCACATCTACATTGAAATTTTAATACAAAATCATGGCCACTTAAATTTGGAATAAAAGAGGTTCAAATGTATTTACATTTCTGTTTCTATTTAGCAACATTTCTTGTAACATTTATCTGAAATAAACATCAATACCAACTGCTTTGTTTTGTAAGAGGTTGCCTATTTTTACAAAAGGTAATTGATGCTGATTGGTAGATTTTGTTGTGATACATAGACAGTAATTTTCGTCCTTGATACTAATAACTATAACTAATGTATTGGTGAAAGGGATTGCCATGCCGATGGTCGGTAGTTCCTTGGGAACTTCGTGGGTCTTAACCAATAAAACTGATCGCCGCTAAATACTTTAGTAGCAAAAGTGCTGAACCAACAATTGCGTCAAACACCAACAATTCATCAATTATCTTTATATTACAATGTATGTATACATGGTATATGTAAACTATTCAGGAGTGTATGTATTGTTATTGCGAATTGCTAAAATTTCCATCTAAAATTAATGTAAGTAAATATAATTGCGAAAGTCTCAATTTATTTACAAGAATTACGTAGTTTGATTAGATTAAATACCTTGACTAGGCATAAAGAACACTTCAGTGGCTAGCTTATAATAATTTTCACTTCCTAAGTCACTGCAAGATGCAGTATAAGCAACCAAGGAAACATATAAATATTGAAATATTGAAATATCATAGTTTCGCTCCTTAAAGCATGAATGACCTGTGTAATCTGTCCTTTAACATTTATGCACTTTTAAGATTTGTGTTTTTCAACCAAATATCGACTACATACAAATTGTTTTAACAAAGAACATCTGAAAAGCTATCTTTTTGCAGATGGCGTTATTTTGGGCAACTGCATGATTGTTAAAATTGGCTGTTTAAATAACAAGAAGCGTAATTGCAGTAATCTAATTATGTCAAAAACATCTTTAGCACTAAAAGAGAATGTTATTTGGTTTTATGATGAATAACATTTGAATCACAGACAAACATTTGGTTTACATGCATTTTGTCATTTTCAATGGAATTTCTGGAAAACGGCGCTATTTATTAAAAATCCGACATTAATATTTCAAAGTGCTTTTGAAAACTTAATATTAACATCTGTTCTAACAGAATTCCATATGTCCATACAAAATATTATTATTCAGAAGACAGAATATGCAAAATGCTGACGTCTTGTAAAATTAGAAGTTGTCTGTCCTTGACCTTTCGTTGTGATTAGACGGAAACTGCATCATACGAATTGTTGACGAACGGGCAAAAAGATAGTGCAGATGTTGTGCTTTCGAATGGTATATGATTTAGCCGTATGTTAGGTGGGTGCATTAAAATAAAATTTTATGGTTAATGTCACTCGTCTATTAATCATCTATGCGTAGTGGTATAAAACCTTGATTTTATAATTATGTTTCACGTATAGTAAATTAACCGAACTTGACAGTGTGTATTCGTTTATATCTTTTAAAACATCCTTCAAATATAGTGGATTTTCAATTCTGAACAAACATACACAAAAAGGAGTGACAGTGACCGATTTAATATATTTTTGTACAAAGTAGCTAGGAAAAGTATTTTTCAACTTAAGCAATAACTTACTCTGAACTAGCAGAGAGCTTTAACAGGCATTTTTAAAATTCACCCGAAAAAGGTATAAAACACCAATAAAACTATGTGTACATATTTGCCAAAACAATCAACTATTTTCTCGTAAATTTTGACCTCAATCATTTTCTTTTTATATATTGTCAACCGAGGCGAGGGTACCAAAATTGCCCCTATTTTGACTTTTTTTCACCTACGTGTATTTAAGATCCAGACAAAAGTTTCCATTCTGTTTTATTTTGTAGATGTTTCCTTAATTACTATAAAGTTCCACACATTTATTTTGAATCAATACTGAATCATAGAAAATGGGTTTGTAGCGACCTCCAAACCACCCAAGATTCTGTAATGAGGAGTAATTAAGTTGCATCTATGCTTTAGTTTCCATACGTAAAAATCGAATAACTGATGTTTTGTGTTGTTTTCATCATTTTAGAACAATTTGACTTGGACGTAATTTAGTTGCCAATTTTAAAAGTTGCATGCGACGTTTCCGTAAATTTCACTTTTTCTCGGAATACTTCATTTGTTGATATATCATGTGACCATTTTTGCAAAATGGGTGCAATTTGGGTACTGTAACGTTTAATATCTTATCAATTTTAAAATGTCCTCCACATCGTATTTGATTGTGCTTTCTAGCACCACTGATGAATCTTGTGTAGACGAACGCACGTCTGGCGTTCCAAATTTATAAGCATTGTGTCTTTATTGAATTTGTTTTACCATATATTTCTTTACCTACTTCTAAAGAATTTTCAATAAATTATTATGTACAAAATTCGATTTCAAATAAATGAAATGTTGAAATATGAGAAATGTTAATATTAAAAGGAATAACAACTCACTAGAAACTATAATAAACAAACACACTAACGTATACACAACTGGAAGATAAAATAAATAGGCGTAAAATGCAAGAATTCATCTTTGTTTTAAAAACGAGATGCTTTATTTTGCCAGTTTTAACTTAGAAATGTTCATGGTAACTGTTCCTTGAACATCATTTTGTAGGAACTCCAGTACATCACAGTAGTCCAAGTTAAAATCTCACCAGTTCATAAAAAACATAAGTGAAAAACATTTATTGGGTTGCAGCTGAAACTAGATAACTTTTAGTTTAGATGAATATCACTGATAAGTATGTTTATCCAGTTTTCACATTAGATAATACATCAAAAGTATCACAGGAATCTCCAAAATACTAGATAAAACACCAGTGACTATTTGCAGCTTCACTAACAAAATTATAGAATGAAATGTTCTGGCTACGGAATCGTCAAGGATCATATTCAGACTTTTCTTCCTATTAAGGTTAAGTCAGATCCTAGAAAGTTTAATAGAAGCCATCCTGTTGTATTATATCATTTGTGAATCTCTGTGTCACAGATGACCATGGATGCTATTATTAATTTTCATAGTCATTACCCTGTTCCGACTTATCATCAGATTTTACTTGTGGTGAGTAACAATACATGTGCTACTACTACTAGAAGTGCAGACTCTGTTTACCCTTTTAGAGCACTTGAAGTCACTCTCAGTATTTTCCGAGGATCACCGTTCTTAGTCCTTACATTTCTGTAAGTTGCGTTTGGTGTGTTGTTTGTCTTTTCGTCGATTTTCTCTTGGTCTTTGTGTTGTGTGTCTTTCTTCGACTCTAAAGTCTTGATTTAATTTTTCCTACAATCAATAAATTCTCTATTTGTGATTCACTTGCAAAACATTTAAATGGCTTAATTAATATAATAACTAGAACACACCCGCGACATCGCGGGTCCGTGACTGAATTAAAGTACCTACTTCTTATTTTTAGCCTGGATTTTTAGTATTCGTATTGTCATCTGATAAAGTCATGCTCATTATAAGGTACACGGTTTTAACCAATTCTGATGATAATCTGCATGCCGATGAGAACATTTTTCGAGAGAGAATCCTTCAATATCTGTAAAATTGCGTTGTCAAATTGGTTTCATGGATAAATTTTATGTATCCTTGCATCGTATATTTTATGTTTTGGATAACGTTTTTTGTTGGGGTAAGTTTCTGCAGATATTTTCAAGTTTGTTTGAGACATGCGCTCATTTGATCTATTAGTAGTGTCCATGTGGGAAACTATCAGCCCAATCTATTTGTTGTCTGAGGTTTTAAGCTGTTCCCCTAATGGATCGTTAGTTTCTTTCCGAGACTCTTTACCGTGGGATTTTTGGCTTTTGTGTAGCAGGAAAATAGCTGTGCATTTAGAGGTATCGGTTTGGAATCAAAGTATTTCATTACCGGTTTCCCATTCGTTGCGGTATCCGGGTGACATTATCACTTATTTTGTAAAGAAAGTGTTTTTATATGATGAGCGAATCAGGTGAGTGTAAATTCGTATGTTTTATTGCATTGTATTATAGTTTTAGAGAATGTTAACTTTCTGGTAGTAGGACCCGTCTCGACCAGGCTGTGAAGCTGGGTAGGCAAATTCTCACATTAAATCTGTACCGATACAGTTTGTTAAACATGTTAAATTTTTCCTTTACACCAGAACCCAATGGCGGTGCTCCTATTAAAAGGAGGTAAATACAGAACATACATACAACAGGAAACTACATGTGATATATACTATTGGTATCGGTATCGGAGTGGACCCGAAACTTGTTAATAATTGGTAATTTAATTATTTGGAAAACAAAAGGGCCTGGAATGTTGTAATTTTTAATCTACACAATTGTCCTATTTTATTTATCTTTGATTCGTCGTTTTTACGTCATGACGGCTAACAAATTCGACCTCGTTTTTTTTTAGTAGTATAGATGCATTACTTTTCTTAATCTCAAATACAATGCCTATTTTCAAGCAAATGACAACTAAGAAGCATTTTATCAAACGATGCAGAACAAAGAAACGTCCTAATTAAAACAATGACTATAAATAATCTTTCACTAGTTTTCCACATTACTTCGGCCCACATAGCATTAAATGATAATAATTAAAGGTCTTGTTATTTTGTATTTCGTTATGTTCTATATTGAAATTCATTGTTTTACTGAGCCAAAATGGCCGGAATATACATGTACCTCGAGAATATAAATAGAATAATGGATAATGTATGAATGCGAGGGCTTTATTCTTTTGATCTTTGGGTACAATTCTTTATCATATTATGTTAGTTGTTTCTAAACATGTTATGTTCCTTTCCTGCTAAGACTTAAAGAAATAACAGAATAACTGGTTTCTCTTGTCATGTCGTGTTCGTGTTTTGTTTTAATATGGAAAGCAACATTTACATACACACATTTCGTTTGAGTTCCGTATTTTCAATTGCAAGTAAATGTTAATTGCCTTCAGAAATGTAAATAATGTATACAAAAATCTGAACCGAGACGCTTTGATTTGGGTCACCACCATTTTTCATTGAGATTTACTATTTATCTGATGAAGTTAGTTTTAAATCAAGTATATTTGCAGTATATGCTTCAAGTATGTCCTGCAATTTTAAGCTAGCTGGAACTATGGTTTCAACTCCGCAGCCTATTTACGCATCCCTGACTTTTAAATGTTAAATTTAAGTGTTCCCGATGAAGGTAAGTCCACCAAAGCCCTGCCGATGAACGCAATTTATGAAGGTTTTATTTGATTAAATAAAAGGCAGGGTAATGTTTTACCAACATGACACTCGAGATCAGCAAGTATGCCGAATCTTTTAAAGAGGAGGATACACGTTTGATACTCCTTATTGATATTTGTCCTTTATTATTGGACGCCACAGACGTTTCTGTAAGATTTGGACATCAAAAGAGAAAAAACAGTGTTTAAACAAACTTTGCCACAATTAATTTTTTTTTTTAATTTCAAAATGTGTTTGATGCCCTGCCTTCCAATCAACATGACTGACATGATGGTTAAGCATAGAACAAAGGGGCAAAATGCAAGTATATTATCTTAAAAACATCTATGAATAGAGAAAAATCTGACAGGGATAGAAATGCTTAGAGTTTTGCGATGGACCCACTGTCCATTTACATGAAATATCGGGCGACTAATGATATGATTTATTGTCCATGAATGTCTAATTTTACCAATTTTTGTCATCGATCAAATGATCATAAATCGACAAAAAATTTGAAGAGCAAAAGGATATGCATGTCAAGATCTACAAACAAGTAACATGGCAAAATCTTCAGTCGACTGCTCATTAGAGTTATTGGAGCTATCGCTCAAAAATGATGTAAACTTTGAAAGCATTAATGATCAGCAAAACGAGACCTACAAATAAGTCTAATGACCTAAATCGTCAGTCATCTCCTTATTAGAGTTATTGCTCTTGAATGACGATTTTTACCAAGTTTATGTGTTTTTGCTTATTATCTTAAAAACTATAATAGATGGGTAGACACTTTAATACTGGTTCTCTGTAACTATTTAAACTCTTCATAGGGAGTGTGAAATCCATAATTTTCACCTGAAAATTCAACATATTTCTTAATTAAATGAATAAGAAATAGAAAAATTGTCATGATCTTATTTGATATATGCATTTTGATAATTCAATTTAACAACTAATATTTTAATATCAATTTTCAATCAAACATACATATACCCCTTTTCCTCCCTTTCATTGTCTTTAGGTGGTTCACAAAAAGGTAAAAAATACTCTTTAGAGGACCTTTTTGAATGCTCTCTATAATTTTTTGCAGTTACCTGTATTAACATACCTATTAAATTCAGAAATACCATCATCTCAAAATATAATTTAGGCAAACAAATAACGGTGAATTTTGTCTTATCATGTTGTAACCATGGATACAAAATCCTATGTTTTCATTTTCTTTTAAATCCAGTTTTTCAAAATATAAGAAAAAGTTGTTTCTAAACCCAAACCTGCATTGAAAGAAAGAGAACAAGGTATAAATTGTAGAATTTGAAATCATAACAAACACTTTAAAAATATTTATATATACTGGTATTATGGTTTAAACAGTGTCGCTATGGAAACAATTTTATGATGATACATAGATTTGATAAAAATCAAAATGTTTCAGTTTGTTTTTTCAATGTGAACAAAAGTAGAAAAACTAAAACAACCTACACATAATTAAGTTATATTGAGTACCAACATAATCTATATATAAATAATTTTCCTTGTATAGTATCCATATTGGTGTTACCAAGGAAACAAATACACAATTCCTCTTATCTGAATACTCAGCACATTGAAAACAGAATATTCTTATTAAAAATTGTATATTCAAGTTATGCAGTATTTTCTACTGAATGTGTTGCCAATGAAACAAGCAGTCCATCTTGTTAGATGTATTTCTATTTGTATCCATCTGATTAGTTAAGCCTTTTTCAACTGATTTTTATAGTTTGTTCTTATGTTTTACTGTTAGACAACTCTCCCAGGTTAGAGGGGGATGATTAGGCGCCCGCTAACATGTTTAACCCTCCACATTATGTATGTGCTTGTCCCAAATCAGGAGCCTGTCATTTGTTGCTGTTTTACATATTTGTTTTTGTTCATTATTTTGTACATAAATTAGGCCCTAAGTTTTCTCGTAGTATATTGTTTCACATTTGTCATTTCGGGGCTATTTATAGCTGACTATGCGGTATGGGCTTTGCTAATTGTTGAAGGCCTAACGATGACTTATAGTTGTTAATGTCTGTGTCATTTGGTCTCTTGTGGAGAGTTGACTCATTGCAATCATACCACATCTTCGTTTTTATATGTGCTCATCTGCTGAAAAGTGTTAATTTTGACAAAAATCATTTTAACCCAATTAGATACTAATACCAAAGACCATTCTGCTTGCATTATGCAGGTTATGGGGATTTCAGAAATGTCAACATTATTCCAGTTTATTAATCTTTGCAACAGTGTTCACTGTTGCCATAAACACAACAAAATGATATGAACAAAACTTGATAACCCTAATTTTTTGTAAATTTTGACACTTGGATGATTGGATAGTGTTAGCATTATTGCCAGTAGCAAATTTTTCATGCATAAGCATGATCAGAACAAATGAATAATTAATATAATAGGCATGATCCGACAATAGGGGGCAGACTAGGATGAAGAGCTGAAAACTTGAAAACCAATGAAAAATTAAAGTATATAAGGTAAGCCAGAAATTTAGTGTTGCAAGTGGAAGTTGCATCAAACCACCTATAGACCTCTCAAAGAATTGTTGCAAGGTCCATTTAACCTGCAGAGCGCATGCCATTCTTTGAACAAGAAATTTAACGTCCGCATTCTAAGCAGATCGACAGCGAATTTTTACAAACCCAACTGCCAAACGGACGCCCTACTTTGGCAAGGGTTTTAATGCTATTGGAAGAAGATCAATGTGACCATATTTCTATACCCCTGTCAACCTTGGGGTATGGACAAAGAAACTCATACAGGATATGTTTTACGTAAATATCAAGTTACTTTAAAATATATACAGCCAATTAAAAAGAAAAGAGGAAAAAACAGTGTTTAAACGAACTTTGGAACAAATGTAATTTTTTTGTCCAATGACCCTGCCTTCCAACCAACATGATTGACATGACAGATAAACAAAGAACAAAGGGGACAAAATGCAAGCATATTATCTTGTAAACCTCCATGGATTGAGAAAGTCTGACAGGGACAGAAATGCCTAGAATTTTGTGATGTATCCAATGTCTATTTACATAAAATGTCGGGGACTTCTTATACGAGTTATTGCCTATGAATATGGATTTTACTATTTTTTGGAATTTTGCCCTATCATTTGGAAAAGTATCATCTTTTTTGTTAATGGAACTATATTTTAGTAACTATGAGTACCTTCAGATGGTCTTTTGTTAGTTGGGTTTATATAAAATAGGGGATGTGGTATGATTGCCAATGAGACAACTATCCACCAAAGCTCAAATGAGGTGGATGTAAGCAATCTTGGGCAACCGTAAGGCCTTCAACAACGAGAAAACCCATACCGTATAGTCGGCTATGAAAAGCCCCGACATGAAAAATATGAAACAATTCAATTGGGAAAACTAACGGCCTAATTTATTACAAAACTATTAACGAAAACATATTATGACAGACAAAATTTCCAGATGAACAGGTTTGTTTACACTAGAGATAATGTTATGGTGTAAACACGGCAATTTGAACCTCAGGTCCAGATGAACCTTACACGTGATTGGAATTGTTTTATAAATCACATATTAAACAAAAATAATAGTATTTAATTCAAATTGTAAAATTACGCCGAGAAAGCGATTATGGGTAGGGATAACGACAACCAATTTAAACCCCAGGTCCAGATGAACCTTACACGTGATTGGAATTGTTTTATAAATCACATAAACAAAAATAATAAAATATAATATCAGGTAATTGCTACAAGAATTGACCACCACTCTATTTGAACATAAGACATAAGGTTCTAAATTGTAAAATTACGCCGAGAAAGCGATTATGGGTAGGAAATGTTGTTTTCCTTTCCTGGGTAAATTATAAGGGTTTACAATTAAGTTGAGAGCTACTTTACACTAGAGGAGGGACGACAGTCTAGGTGCCGTGTGCAAAACTATTCATGTCACGTGGTACGATTTCGACTTCCATTTAGCAATTTTAAATATTGTAAAAAATCAATTTGTACGTGTTTTAAAATCAAATGTACTCTACTGCATTCATGGAAAATATGGCAAGTTTTCACATCGAAAGATTAAATGATGATCGAAATTTACTTTTACTTAAAAGAAAATAATGTATTTTTATTTCTTTTGGTAAATTGTGTCGTTGAAGATTATATTCCGTAATGCCGGGATTTTTATTCGATGTCTATAAAATACAAGACACAAGTTTATGTTAATATTTCATTAGTTCGCCAGTATAAATCTTTGAAATTTATAACAGTTAAAGAATATTATTCATACAACCTAACACATTAAAGGTCTCCTTAAGTCTACATCCGTTGCCGCATAGTCCGACGCTAAAAACGACGATTTTTAAATAAAATGTCCAAATATATTTGTCAAATACGCGAGTAAATACGTAACCCTTTGGCATAAAACTACTTTTTGTGTATTTTCATTATATTCAAGATAAAATGAAAATATTTCAACCAAAACCCTGTAATAAAATAGCTTTTAAAATTTTGTATGATTTGTGTATTGGTCGGCTTCGTTCTCTATTGTGCAACGGTTATCTCGTTGTTTGTTTTGTTTTTAATTTATGTACAGATAAATGAAGAATGAGTACAGTAATTATAATTTTGAAATAAATAAAATTTGGTCCCAAGTAAAATTAAAATGAATCGAATGAATTATCTCAATATCCATGCCGTATGAAATAAGCCCTCGGGGATAAGTATGACAAGTATGTATATTCTCGACAAATAATGACAATTACCAAATTCGTTTATTATGTGTACTTGAATGTATATTGTATAATAACATAAACAGTACCAATTTTTCGGCACCAGATGCGCATTTCGACAATCAATGTCTCTTCGGTGATGCTCGAGGCCAAAATATTTGAAAATCCAAAGCTTATTAAAAATATGAAGAGCTATAAACAAAAAGGACGAAAAAGTATAGCCAAAGCTGGGCAAAGAATCAGAGCTTTGCATGAGGAGATACATTCCTTAATTTTAAATAATTTCCAAAATTTTGTAACATCAAATTTTGATAACACAAAATATGTATGTTCATGCCAGTACCGAAGTACTAGCTACTGGGCTGGTGATACCCTCGGGGACTATCAGTCCACCAGAAGAGGCATCGACCAAGTGGTTGTAATAACACAAACGATACTAGTTTTTAATAACCATTACAACTGTATATAACTGCTTATATTTATATTCTCAGTAAACAAATTTCGAATGTCCAGGCGATGTTCACGCCACCAACTGTTTGTAATAAATGACACGTTATCACCGCGACCGATTAATAATATAAGACAAATCTGCGTGCCATGTGCAGAGAGCCGTCCCTCCTCTGACTTTACACAGTATAATTCTGACTATTCAGGTCAAATACAAAGCCGAGTATATTTAAGCAAAAATCATGGCAGCCGAAATTTTGTCAACCATGAAACCCCTTTAACACGATACTGTTTGGCTGTTCTGTTTTGCCCAATTTAATCATATTAATAATATCATATTATACAATAAAAATAAATACAAAACTCACATTTTTCAACAAAACTGTCCTTTTATCTAATTTTATTACATACAGGAGCGTGCAAGGAGCCTGAAAACGTCCGGTGTTTACATTTGACGCCGGAAGCATACATGTACATATGTCGTCACCTTGTTTAGTTGCCCAAGACGATAACATCATCTGGCGGAATTTTCGTTTTATGACATTTTACATCAAAATGATACCTGATAATTGAGTGATTTGTTTATTTCGTATTAAAAAAGAAATAACCGTATTGTATTTGAAGCTTGACCTATGTAAAACGTCGGTTTAACTGTCAAGTTTTTCTTTGTCGTATAAATTAGAAAAGCGTAACTCGGAACAGCCTATTGTGTGTATTTATAAGTCTGCAGTAAAAGTAGATACTGTGGTTATACTGGTTGACGTTATTTAGGTCGTCATATTAGAATCCCATGTAATTTTAATGTAGTATTGCTCAATGTGCTTTTAAAAGGCATAAAGTGCAATCAGATCATACATATAGTGGCCTCCTTTCAGAATACTATCATGGTTAGTAGTTCAATTAAAACGATAAATTCATAAACTCAATGTTATTGGTTAAGTGACAAGTTGATGTATTCTGCCTTATTCATTTCCGGATAAATATAAATCTGAGGCACCCTATCATTTTTTCGTAAAAGTCGTTCACGTCGTAATTCTGATTCAAATGTTCGTGGTCATCATATGCATTTGTTTTATCTGTATCTGATAAAGAATCTTCTTCTAAGAATTCACAAGCATGTCCACAAGCAACATTCTGATAAGGAATTATATTTTCATAATTTGACTCTTTTTTGGTAGTGAGATAAACATGTTCGTCTTTTACTTGATCAGTAACCATCAGCGTGGTGTAAGGCTGTTCATATCCATCGTCTAAATGTTCTGAAGAATCTCTATCATTGTCCGATGATGTGGATGTATGTTCTGCCGACACTACGTCTATATCTCTATTGATCATTGACATGGTGGAGTTATCATTTTCTGTAATCATAAGAACCACATTATATCATTTTCATTTGAACAATAAAACTTGTGTAAGTTAAAAATAAAATGCTTCGCTGAGTGCAGCCTGATACGACCGCAGAGGTCGAACCCTGAACAGTTGGGGCAAATTTGGACACAATATTCAAGCTTGATACTGTCTGAATTTGGATTGTGATAAAATTTTGACATAATATAGGTTTCTGACACAAAATAAATGTGGTCAAAGATCTTAATTGAAAATCTATTACATCTATTGAAATTTGAAAATTTTGAAGAAAAAAATATGAACCCTTAAAAAATTGAAACCCCAATCTTTTCGACACCCCACCCGCCCTCTTTGGAGCAATTACCCCAAACTCAATCCCAGCCTTCCCTTTGTAGTATGGAACCTTGTAGTACAATTTTAGAGAGATCCATACACTTAAACACAAGTTATTGTCTGGAAACTAGAAAAATGCTTGTTTTTGGCCCCTTTTTTGCCCCTGATTCCTGCATGTTTGGGGCAATTACCCCCAAACTCAATCCCAGCCTTCCCTTTGAGATATGGAACCTTGTGGTACAATGTCAGAGAGATCCATACACTTACACACAAGTTATTGTCCGGAAACTACAAAAATGCTTGTTTTGGCCCCTTTTTGGCCCCTAATTCCTAAACTGTTGGTACCATTACCCCCAAAATCAATCCCAACCTTCCTTTTGTGGTATTGAACCTTCTTGTAAAGAAGAGATCCATTCACTTAAACTAAAGTTATTGTCCGGAAACTAAATGTGTCTTTGGACGACGACGACGACGACGACATCATAGCATTATACGAACCCAAAAAATTTTGCCGTCGTATAAAAACTAACGCCAAAGTTTTAGGTTGCAGCATTATATAACCTTTAAGAAGCATACCGGGTATATGCAATTTTGTTTTAAATTTTTCATCTTTTTCAGAAATTTAATAATATAATTTGTGTCAGTTTTCCTACAACTCAATCAAAATCAAAATATGATCAGTAGACGGTGGTAATATGACTGTATATTGTAAAGGCGCAAAAAGAGCCAGGAAAACTGTACAATGTTTTCTTCAACTATGAGTGCGTTTTATTTGGTGCAGATATTTAAACGATGCCTTTTACGAGTGTTTGTTGATTGATGGAGTTAACCCCAATTTGTGCTACCAGGCTAGGTTTTTTTTTGTGTTTTTTAAGGGTGCAGGAGTATCCGGACATAGCAAGTAAAGTTGCATCATTATCAAATAACATAGGAGTAGAGCACTCTTCGTCATGAACGAAGTTCGAACTCGCCAATTTAGAAGGGCAGGCTAGTGATCACCGTAGATGAACTCTTCAGACCAGTCAGCAAAGATTACACCTTTTTAAGCTCACCTGATCCAAGTGCGGGTTAGCGTTTTTCATTACATAGCGTCTGACGTCTGTCGTCCGTCATCTTTTTAGTTTAAAAGAAATATCATTCTCTGAAACTAATTAACCAATTGAAACCAATCTTTGCCATCATTATCATTTGGGTATATAGATTAAAAAATGTGGCCAATAAACTCTGTTTTCAACAAAAATTGCTGACATGGCTAAACATAGAACATAGTGATAACAGGCTGTTTATGTCTTTTATCTTAAAAACTTCTTTAAGTAGAGAAATCTGAGGGGACATAAATTACCAGCATGCCAAGATCTATATACTGTCTATTCGAATCGAACTGTTAGGTGAATTCTTAATTCTTATTGACTTAAATGATGATTCCTATCAATTTATTATTTTTTTGTGTACGATTTTATGTGTTATTGCTTATATTATCTTGAAACCTATATCAGATAAAGAGAACTAAAATTGAGCAGCAAGACAAGATCCACAAATAAGCCGACATGTCCGAAATTGTCGGTCGACTCCTTGTAAGAATAACAACCCTAAGTGACAAGCTGTTACAAGAATTTACATTTTTGACCAAAGCTATGGCATATAAAGTTTTTTTTTTTTTTTTTTTTAACAATTAAACAAAACTTTATTGCACAACTGCTGTTTTACATTTTATCCAGATTACAGCGTTAGTCTGGATACCCCTGTGATTAGTTACTGAACTTCCAGGGAATAAAAGTTCAGCAAATAAATATAAATGTTAATTTTACAATTTCTTACATTATTTCATTCCTAAACATAGTTAATATATTTCTAAGTTGGTGTCACATGTTTACGGATCAAAATCATTCTACTCACCGGGTTTGACTTGTTTTTCTTGAATCGATTTTTAATCATTGACCTTTTGACCCAATAAAATTTTGAACAGGTGTATGAAACCGTTAGGAAAGCACATGGTTTTTGTTAACTTTCTATTCATTCGAACATTTTGGATTTACTTTAATTAAGTTTGTTCACTTTCGTCATGGTAAGTATGCTAGATTATTTCTAATCTAAATTATTTTCAGTAAACATATGATTTATATTTGTACACAATATTAAGTTATACAGTAAATGCAGATCGTAAAAACCTGTAACAGATACACACAGAATTTTATTCTTACAAAATATTCTTCTTTTCTTCGTTTTCAAGCGTATACAAATAAACATTATCTTTGGTGGAAATATGTATGATTTGTTAAAACTTTATAATTTTAAATATAAAAGAATTTTTTCCGTGAGATACATGTACTGTACATGTAGATCTATGTCTCTACGATTGATTGATTGTTGATTGCTTTACGCCGCAATTAATCTCTATGAGAAATTGACCAACTATACATACAACTTTACATTTGAATGCTTGTATTTTGTTTTAAGATTTTATGTTTGATCGAGGGAAATCGAAAACTTTACAGATTTAATTGTAGATTTTTTAAAAGGTGATTTATGGTTTTCTTTCTTTTTTCCATTAAGAAGTATCTGTACTTGTATTCATTTTTAAATAGCTCATAAACATCTATTGGTTTTGTTTTATTCTCAGATATACAATTACTTTTATGTAAAGTGAATAGAATTATTGTTAATATATAATTTATATCATTATATGCACTGTCTTCTATTTTATAACCAATAACCAAATGTTTTAAGCTTTTTATCTGTTTATCAATATGAAACTTTTGTAACAGATTATTTATTTTTCCAGAACTCCTTGAAATAACTGCACTCTATGTAATTATGAAGGTAAGTGTCTGTTACTTGACAAGTAAAACATAGATTTGTTTGCTTTATTTTCCATGAATACAAATGGGTACCTACTGGAAGGATATAATGCAATAACTTCCATCTAACCATTTTAAGTTTATTATCTTCTAAGTAGTTGAAAATAAATTCTAATGTGTGTTTTATATTGTAAGTTTTATTTAAATTGAACTCTTTTATCCATTTAGAAAAACCAATTGGAAATTCCTTATCAGAATGTAATAAACTTTTATAAATGTTAATGTTTTTTATATTGAGTAATTCATCTGTTTTTGTCCCTTGTTTAAAGAAAACTTTACTCCTACACTGGACCATAGTTTTAATTGAATCTTGTTTCTGTAATATTTTTTTCCACTGGTTTGGTATGCTATGTTTTATCTGCATTAATTCGGCAATCCAATTTTTTACATTTTAATTTACTTAAAATTTTTCTTGAGAAATATTCCCCTTATCATCAATAATGTCATTTATGTAAATTATTTTGTCTTCTATCCAGTGTCTGAAAATCAAACTGTGTCTGTTCGACTTTATATATTTATTCCCCCATATTATTTGCTGTCTGATTATTCTAAAATTATCAGGTTGTTCAGTTTGCCCGCACCTGCTTTTAACCCATGTTTTGAGTAGTTCTAAATAGAATTTGGGTATATGTTTTGCGATATTATGGATTGATTTAATACTATCTAAATTCATTTGAAAAATTAATAGGTTTGATCCATATTGATTTAAATAGTATGATGGAATTATTTTCCAGTTTGCACTTTCATCATCTATTAATCGCTTTATCCATTTAATTCTTATTGATTCTATGTATTTATTAATATCTATCATTCCTAGTCCTCCTTCATTTTTGACTAAATTTAACGTATTTCTCTTTACTTTTTCTGTCTTTCCATCCCAAATGAAATCATATACCAATTTCTTAAATTCGGACAATGATTCAGTGTCTATATTTGAAACGGATGCAATATAGGTTATGTTTGGGATAATTAGTGATTTGACCACAGTGATTTTGCCTATCATAGTTAGATTTCTTTTTTTCCATAAACTAAGAGTCTTTTTTGATTTTTGCAATTGTTTTTCAAAGTTAAGTTTCCTGCATTGTGGTTTGTCATGTCCAAAATAAACACCTAAACATTTAATAATATCTTTACTCCAATTTATATTTTCAAAATTTTCTGGAATATTTTTTTTGTTTCCTAAACATAAACCTTCAGTTTTGTTACGATTTAGTATAAGCCCTGATAAAGATCCGAAAACCTCAATTACATTGAGAGCATGAGTAATTTCGTCTTTAGCATTTAAAAATAGTGTTGTGTCATCTGCTAATTGACTTATTTTTAGACTATGTGTTTTCCCATCTAATTTTATTTTGATCCCTTCAGTTTATTATCTTCTCTTATTTTACATGCTAGTATTTCAACAGCTAAAACAAACAAAATAGCACTTAACGGACATCCTTGACGAATTCCCCTATAAATTTCCAATGGGCTTGAAATCCATCCATTGTTTGCTATACAGGCTCTTATATCTTTATACAACGTTTCACCCAATGTAACATAGAGTTTTTTATACCAAAATTTTGTAAAGATTCAGGTACATAAATTCCCATTCGAGTGAGTCGAATGCTTTTGAAAAATCAAGAAACAGTATGGCCCCTTCTATTTTAAACTTTTCTGCATAATCAATAATGTCTTGTATTTGTCGTATGTTGAAACCTATATAACGGTTTTTTATGTATCCATTCTGATCACTATGTACAATTTTCGGCAATAATGGTTTCAGTCTTAAGGCTAATGTATATGCAATGATTTTGACATCAATATTCAGTAATGTGATTGGTCTGTAGTTACTTAGATTTGTAGGGTCCCCCTTTTAAATAATAAAGAAATAAGGCCTATTTTTGAGATTCTGACAACATTCCTACTTTATAACAGTAATTAAAACTATCTGTTGCAAAATTTTTAATTTATCCCAAAATTCTCTATAAAATTCAACAGACAGAACGTCTAAACCTGGGGACTTATTTAGTTTCATTTGAAAAATAGATTTAGTACATTCATCGACTGTAAGAGACCCATTTAAAGACTCGCTTTCTTCTTCGCTCAATGAAGCATTAATTTTTGTGTCGGTTATATAATCATTAATTAATTGTTTGTCTGGTTCAGTACTTGTGTAAAGTTTTTCATAATATTTCTTTTCTAAATTAAGTATATCTGATTGATTCGTTATTATTTCCCCTTGTTCATTTTTTAGTTTAATAATATTTTTTCTTGCTTGCCTACATTTTTCTAAACCAAGAAAAAAATTAGTATTCTTTTCTCCTTCTTCTATCCACTTTATTCTTGAGCGTATTTGTGCACCTTTTGCCTTAAAATTATATAAGTTTTCTATTTTAGTTTCTAACTGTTTAATTTCATCATTTTCTATCTTGTTTATTTTACTATTTTCTTTTTTTTTCTTTAAAGATTGCAATATTCGTTCCAAATCATTTATTTCATTTTTTTTCCTTTTTGCCCTAATTTTACAATATAAGATTGTAGTTTCTCTTATGTCAATTTTAAATAAATCCCATAATTGGGATAGGTTTTCATTATGTTTACATTTTTCTAAATAGAAATCTATTAAATTATTTATCTTTTCTTTGAAGTTAGGTTCACTTAGTATACTATTATTTATTTTAAAATAACCTTTACCTTTATTTTTGGTTTCTAAATTTACTTTTAATGAAATAGCTTGATGATCTGTACTGGATATCATGGCTGGTCTGATATCTGTAGACTCAATAAGTGTTCTAAGTTCTTCACTAATCAGGAAGAAGTCTATCCTACTTGCCTCAAGATCATTATTTTTTCTTTTCCATGTATATTGTTTTAAAGTAGGATGTAATATTCTCCATATATCTAATAACTTTTTTGTTTTAATTAATGTTTTCAAACTATTAGATTTTTTTGGCTTTTTGCCTGTTATATTTTTATTTTTTCTGTCTTCATTATTCATTATTTCGTTTAAATCTCCTCCTATTATTAAAATACCAAGCCTATGTTCTTCAATTATTGTATTTACTTTTTTAAAGAAAGTATTCCTTTTTTTCTTATCATTTGGTGCATACAAATTTATCAAAGAAAATATGTTATTGTTTATTTCTACATTTACCAAAATTATACGACCGTCTTGATCAGAATAAGTGTCTATTATTCTAGGATTTAATGTTTTATTAATAAAGATAGCGACTCCTCTAGATTGAGATGTCCCAAAGCTATGGTATACATCTCCATGAAATTCTTGTCTTATCTTATTTTCTATTTCTGGGACAAAATGGGTTTCTTGTGCAAATAAGATATCAGATTTTTGATACTTTAGCCAAGTGTAGAGCCTACTTCGTTTTTCTTTTTGACCAAGTCCTTGGCTATTTAAAGAGCAAATATGTAAAATATCTTTCATAAATTAGAGGTTAGTTAGCTTAAAGCAGTTAATATATCTATTTATCAACATTAAACTGTTATGCATTTTATTGATTAGAATCTGCATATGCGGGTTATTAAAATGAAAATATATGTATGGAGTTATGAGCTTACATTTATATAACACAAAATAAACAAGTATGTACCTGTATATAAAGTAATGTACTCTAATGAACAAAAGTAATGTTACATATATTAACAGATACACAATCATACAATAAACAATACAAACACTATATACAATTGTACGCAATACTGTGACATGTACATGTAACATTGAAAATAAGATGATGACTCTTTGAATAGTAAACCATAAAAAAATCTCTGAAAGTATTGGGACTGCCTTTACAATAATATCCACTATTTGAAGGATTCTCATATATGTGCTATCTACTTTTGTATTGATCTTGTCTGAAAATAGTATTATATGCCGGATTTGTTTTTGTATGACTTTAGTGACCTTATGGGACTTTACCTTTTTTTTATTATATTATGTTGTTTTAAGTTACTTGTTAGTACAACATACTGTTTAAATAGTATACTTTTAGTGGTTTAATAGAAAAATGATCTCATTTAATTGTTTTCTATTATGCGTTACATTACTACGACTAATTAGTAAACATATTTTAATTTTTTTTCCAGACAATTGATCATCATTGGAACTATTTATGATGTCATTTAACAAGACCGAAGCAATACTTCCCTGCTGTTTGTTTACATTCTTACAACAACAATAACATTGTGTTAAAGCGACTATCCGTACCTTAGACAATATAGATTTACTTCTTACATGCATTACTGAAAGATGATACGTTGCTAGATTATTATGGTGCACCTTATGTAAATTAATATTGGAATCATATGGAACAAGTAAATGTGACCACTGTTTGGAGTTACTATTTGTACCTGTACTTTTGAGTACATTTAGTTTGTTGTTTGGAGGCATTCCAAAGCACTTTTTTACGCAGTTATGACTAAGCGGTGGATACCAATAAGAAAAACTATTCTTTATATAGTTGGATTTGTTGCACACAATATAGCATGGAGCTAATAAAAGGTGTAATGGAATATTGGTGTTTTCTAAAAATTGCAAATTAAATTTATTAAAAGTGATTCTTAATGGATATTTGTTGTGGGTTTTTTTGTAACATTGACTGAGAGACTACATTTGTCACTCATAACATATATTATAATAAAGTATTTACTTTTTCTTTTATTTAGTTGAATTTGTTCAATGCGATTGATCATTTCATTTCTCTCTACATATGGATATTGTTTCGCATTATTTTTTTTATTTAGTTTCCGTGAATTTTGTTCTAAACAATTATTTTTTTCTTTGTTTAATGAATGTATGAAATCAAATATTTCATCACAATCGTTAGTTTTTTTTAATACTTTTTCGAATTTTACATAAAAATCATTACATAAATGACTAGAGCTGTGTAGTATAGCTAACTTACACAAGCACAAGATAATTAAAAAAGATATTATGTACAAAAATTCATAATCGTATTGAAGGTTTAGAATGGTGATCATGATAAACAAAATAAAAAAAAAACAACACTTGTTTACTAAGATTTGATAATCTTATTTATCTTGTTTATGTTTTTGGTTTAGTGGTTTGGTTCTCCCGATCAAAAAGATCTGTTGTTGGTGTTGTGGCAGACCTTTTCGTTGTTTTATTTGACGGAGTTGAAGCATCAGGTGGTTTCTCGACTAGGAATTTATGCATTGAGCTTTGATTGGTCCTGTTGGTATTTTGGTTTTCATCGTCGGATCTAATCTGATTAGCTTGTTTGTTCTTTTTACCACTTTTTGATTTTGGTTTAGACTTTTTAGGTGATTTTGCTTCATCAGTGTCATTTTCCTCTACGATACTCGAAGCAGATGGCTGTAGAGCGGATTGAGATGTTTGACTGATCATTTCTTGTTGGTGCTCAGTGATAAGAGTTTCTTGCTGCTGATGAGGAAGCCTGATCTGCGATTGGTTGGTGAGTGAATGTTGGAACTGCTTATCTGATGTTTCATTTTGTGTTTCACTTGAGCCTCCTTCGTCGTTTTCTGTTTCTGAATCTGATACTGTGTCAGATTTGTCTTCATCTTTTGGTGGATTCTGTATCATCTTGGTTTGTGTCGGAAAATGGTTCATCACATTCAGACTGCTTGTGGCCTGACTTGTGACACTGATTGCACTTCCAGTCGTTTGAACAGTTATTCATAATGTGACCTTTTTCCAGACACTTTTTGCAAATTATATTGTCTCTATTTTTTGGTGGCTGACCCTTATGAAAATAGAGGCTCTGTATTTTCCTATTGTGACTTGCCGAGGAAGAGGACTTTCTAACGGATCACAGTAGAAAATTCTGTCCCCTGACAGACAGTTGGTTAACAATCCGTCAATTCTAAGGCGTTCTCTGAAAGATTTATGTATGTTACATCCAGACTTCTCCAAAAATAAGTTAATTTGCCCGTCATCGGCGGAACAGGGAATGTCTTTGACCCTTACTTTGAGATGATCTGGGCTTTCATTTGTTTGGTATCTAGGATTTCTGGAATAGAAGTTTATTAAACGATCCCTTACAACTATGCCTGATATCATCAGCTTATTACTGTCGTCCTCACATTCCGTATAAATGCGCCATAGGCCTCTCACTCTCTGTAGGCCTCTCAAGTGTGAAGAGGGTATAATTTGGCCTAACATTTTATATAGCTCATGGTGTAGTAAAAAGTCTTTGTCGGAAGGTTTAGGACCGAACATATCAGACTCAAGTAGAAATATAGGTTTCACGCTATTCAAATCATCGTCCATACCACTGGAAACAGCTTTTGAGTACGTCTCCGCCATGTTTGTTTTGTTTATCCTTTTACCGCCAGTGTCCAAAACAGATGATTTGGTCATTCCAAACTTTGAAATACCAATTTCTTGTAATTAAATTATTTCACTTAAGTTATATTTCTTCGATTCGTGTAAAATCTGGAAACATATATTCCAAATTGGTATAGAATTATAGATTTTCATAAGAGCTCTGGAACTCCGTGGTGTTCGCTGGGCCGCTTAAATCAGCAAAACTTATTTATAAATTCAAAATAAAATTGGCCCTCTTAAAAATAATTCCAGTCATTAGTGAATCTAGATTTGCTTTTTCATTATGTACAACATGGCGAACGCAAATAATTAGATCGAAGACCTGAGCTGTGTGGAATTCTAAAATCGTGTGCAAGATACGTACTACTGAAATATCCTTTATTAGGCACATCTGAGACCAATTATTCAACTTTTTCACTGAAAACTAAAATGGAAAATAGAAGCATGAAAAAAATAAGGGAGGCACAGAGGCAGTCTAATATCTTTAAGGTAACATTATCCATTGTAAGGCTCAGCTCAAACTTTACTGCAAATATACGAGGAAAGAAGACAATTCATTACTACAAAATGTCATTTAAATAAAATAAGAAACGAACCAATCATCACTTGGTTGATAGAGCCCTTTATCCTGTCTATCCGTATTGGTACCTACTAACAGGTAGTAACAATTGAATTGGAATGTTAACATTACTTTGGTATTGTTTTACATTAAGTACCTTGCGATGTGGGTTGTAGGTTATCATCTTCAATTATCTCTGTATAATGAGCACTTTCACCAAAAGTGCCTTCAGGTGTTTGGACATTTATTGCAGGTTCCATCCTAAAATGATTAAATGACATGTGAAAACTAAAACCTAATTGCAAATGAGCAAAGCAGAACTCATTTAAAATTACCATGAGAAACACTATTTATTAAATAAGTCTATTGCGCTCCCTTATAATAACATAATCAAATCATTGCTCACTTAACTCTCTTCTGGTTTACAAAAACTACGTTACCATGTTAAAGTAATTGGCTTATTAACTTCCCAGTCTTTAAAAATAATTTCCTTATTTATTGTTTAATGTTTAATCGGAGAGGGAAATAACTACTATAACAACAAGGAATGATTGATACAAATACAAATCCACTAATCCACAAACAACAAATAGTAAGTTTTGCACATTTTCAAAACCGATGATTACAAAAATGATTTATTGCCAAAAAGATCAATACAACATTAGATGACTAAGATCAATTTCAATACAGGGTTGCAATTGTACAACATTTGAAAAAAAACACCAACATTGGAATTTTATAAAATTATGTTCTATCTGTTAACAAAACATTAAACGCACCTTTCTTTGTACCTCTGTTTCAGTCTACCTGAAATTGAAACATAGAACAGACCTTACATAACATTAATTTGCATTGAGTATGTAATTTTATAATCAATTTTGTGTAATATTTAAAATTGAGAATGGAAATGGGAATATGTCAAAGAGACAACAACTCGGCAGATAAGAGCCGAAGGCCACCAATGGGTCTTCAACGCAGCGAGAAAATCCCGAACCCGGAGGTGGTCCTCAGGTGGCCCTAAATAAAAATAAATGTGTACTAGTTCAGTGAAAATGGACGTCATACTAAACTCCAAAACATATAAATGAACTAAAATTAAAAACATACAAGACTAACAAAGGCCAGAGGCTCCTGACTTGGGACAGGCGCAAAATGCGGCGGGTTAAACATGTTTTGTGAGATCTCAACCTCCCCTATACCTCTAGCCAATGTAGAATAAAGAAACACACAACGATACGCACAGTAAAACTCAGTTTAAAAGAAGTCCGAGTCCGATGTCAGAATAGATAACAAAAGAAACTAAGCAAAATGACAATGATACATAAATTAACAAAGGACTACTAGCAGTTACTGACATGCTAGCTCAGACCTCAATTAAACTGATTGAAAGATTGTGTCTTCATCATATGAAAATCAAGTACAATCCCTTTCGTTAGGGTTTAGTATCATACCATCATGAAATATATGAGAAGAACATAACCCGTATCATGCCAACTATTGGTTTAAAATACATGTGTTTATATCCGATGCAAAGACCTTAAGAGTGAATCAATATTAATACCAAAATATGCAATCCTTAATGACTTGACAACAGTATCGTAACTATATCCCTTCCGAATAAGTCTGTTTAACGGTTTGGTTAGCTTTTGAGGTGATTGCCGACATTTTGTGCTTTGTAAAGAATATTACCATAAAAGATTGGATGTGAAATACCTGAACGTATAAGATGTCTGCATGTTAATTTATATTTACGAATGATGTCCTTGTACCGATGATAAAATTTAGCTAATGTTTTGACTAGTTTGTGATTTCGAAAACCCTGGTGTAATAATTTTTCAGTAATATAGAGATTTTTTCGTTAAAATCAAATACGTTGTTACATACACGAGCGAATCGAACAAGTTGAGATATATAAACACAATAAGATGGTGACAAGGAACGTCACCATCTAAAAATGGATAATTAACAATAGGAAATGAAAATCATCTCTTTTGTCATGAATTACATTGAAAATAGATAATACTGATATCACTCAATTACAGTAAAACATATTTATTATACAGAGTTCATTCCAAACTAACAAACTGTTTAATACAGTTAAAACGGAACCGTAAACAATTATTTTGAGACATACATACTTAATTTGTAATAACATTTTTTAAAAATTTGTACTCTATGATGCGTTATTCAACGCAATAAATATATAAAAACCACATTTCGTCTAATGAATAGTCATTGTTTTATTTGGCATATGCCTTTTCTTGTGTGCAATATTACGTTTCGATTATGTGTTTGATATTCCAAAAAATTGTCTTTGGATTAACAAATAACACACTTTGAACTTACGAACATATAATCCCATCCCAGCCACCAGAAGTACTGCAATGATAATCACTAATGATAAAATGACGACGCTTTGGACGGATAGGGATGTTTCTACAATTGCATATTTGTCTGAAATAAATCAAGCATATGTGCAAATGATTAAATTGTAAAAAGGTAAACCAATTATACGCATATTTAAAACGCATTTTGTATTCTACGAAAATGATTTGTTCATCTGAATCAATGATATTACTTCCAACAAATTATTTCTTCAAATTGTGAAAGCGTTCATCACATAGCAAAAAAAACCCAGTAAAATCACAAGCAAAATGACTAAAACAAAATTGTATATTTGTGACAATTTTAAAAATGTATCTTTGAAAATCACCATATTTTCAAAATTTGTTATAGTCGAGGGACATTAACCATAAAATTTCATTTTTTATGCATCCACCTAACATACGGCTAAATCATATATCATTTGAAAACATATCATCTGTACTATCTTTTTTGCCCGGTCTTCAAATATTCGTAAGGTGCAATTTCTGTCAAATCACGATCAATGGTCAAGGACGGACAATTTCTTATTTTACAAGACGCCAACATTTTTGCATATTCTGTCTTCTAAATAATAAAATTCTGTATGGAAGTATGAAAACTTTTAAAACAGAGACTATTAGTCAATTGTCAAACGCACTTTAAAATATTGATGACGTATTTTAAATAAATAGCGCCTATTTCCTGAAATTCCGGTGAAAAGGATAAAATGAGTGAATCCCAACATGTTTGTCTGTGATTCAATTGTTAATCCCCATAAAACCAAATAACATATTTCATTTAGTGCAAAGGAAGTTTTTGACATCATAAAATTACTGCAAACACGCTTCTTGCTAACCATAACAACCCATACAGTTGTCCAAATACCACCATCTGCAAAAAGATAGCTTTTCAGCTGTTCTACGTTAAAAAATATTTTTATGTAGTCAAATTTAGGTTGAAAAACACATTCAAAAAATTAAAAATGTTTGAAGGAAATAATACACTCGGGATGCATGCATTTAAGGGAATTTAGTGATCTAAACTTTGATATTTCAATATGTAGCTTAATTGCCAGCCTATAAAAAACTTTTCTTGTTAATTTGTTTGTTAAGACGTATATATATATAGAAGTCTATAAAAGTGACCAACCAGCAAATTTAATATGTACCGGATCGTCTAGAATAGACGATACTGCGCAGATAAGCAAAAATTATATCAGTCTAAAGATTTGCACAACGGTACTAATATAAGATGAAAGTATACAAAGATGATGTTATAAAATCGTGTTGACAAATATTTCGGCTTAACAAATAGCCTTCGTCAGTGTCAATAATTTTAACCATTCTAATTGTATGTTTAAAAATAGATCAATAATGCAGGTAAGTTTTGGTCTATTGATTTAATCCCGAATCTTGAACATCATAATTGACGTGACTGTGTATATGTACATCCCAAAATGAGTGAAAAATAAAACTGCTAGTATTTCTTATTGATGCCGTTTGGATGATGTACATTTAGTTCCTTTATCCAAAAGCTTTCCCGAACCTGTCGCTGGGCATCACTCCAGTGAATGTTCTGTTCAATCACTAGGATTTTCATGCGGTTAAAGTCATCAAGTTTATGACCCGACTGTCTGAAATGCTGACTAACTGGGAGAAGTGGCTTCTTAGAGATATCACTCCTATGGCCATTGAGGCGTTTGTGGAAAGGCTGCTTTGACTCACCAACATATTGGAGGCCACAAACCGAACATTCTAGAATGTAAATAACATTCATACTTTTGCAGGTTACATTGCAAAATATCCTATAGTTATTTTCGGTTGCCTTACTGTGAAAAGTTGATGAGTGATGCATCTGTAGGCAGCATTTGCACCGTTTTTCATCACACGAGCGACATTCTCCAGAAGTACTTCTATGATCAGACACTTCAGCCCGCACCAGCAGGTTCCGCAGACTATTGGGTTGCATAAAAGCTATCATGAGGGCTCGTGAAAAATCTTGGATAATTTTGAATTTTTTTCAACTGTTTTCCAATGCTGGCGAATGACACCGAAGATGTTTTTGAGAGATTGGTTGTAAGTTAGAGCGCATGGAGTCCTTTTCTTTTTCTTTTATCTTATATATATATGTAACTCCTAAAAAGTGAACAAAACAACACCATTATTGAAAAAGGAAACATTAAATGTATTTATCTATAAATATTTTAGATAACAGATATCCTTCATCAGTATGATTATGATGTAAAATGAATCATATCAATCTTTTCTGATTTAACTATAGCAATCTTGAAATTTATACAATTAAAACCGAACACAACAACGCTTGTAAAATTTCAAAAATTAGGTATTTACAACAGAGACTGCAAAGATATGCTACTAACAAAAATAGTAATGTGCGATATGAACAGGTACATTTCTAAAATTTCAGCAGTTTGATAATGATTTAAAAAATAATTTTGAAACAGGTTAAGTAATTGAACGTGGCTGCGTACCTATACATCCCAAATGAATAGCACCCTGCAATTTAAACTGGTATAATTCTAGAATTTTAGAGTTGACAAAGGTAAAAGAATAACAACAGAGACTTCGTAGTAATATGAAATATTACCCAAATGAAAAGCACTGCGCGAATTAGAACTACACCTTTTCATTGATCCCATTTGGTGCCAATTTTTTAATTTTCTTATCCAAAATCTTTCCCGAGCGAGTCTATCCTCCCTAGACCAAGCAGTGTTGTGATCTATGATTGTAATGGTCAGTCGATTGAGATCTGCCTTAGTGTGGACAGGGGATCTCAAATGTCGACTGAGAGGAAGGTCTGGCTTGCATTCATAGTCGCTACGATGACCGTTCATACGTTTATGAAATGGCTGTTCTGACTCGCCAACATACTGTTTACCACATTTACACTGTAGGAGATACACAGCATTTGTAGTCTTGCAATAAACATAGAAAAATATGGTGTATTCCGTACCATCGGAGTGACTGTTAAAAGCCTGGGTATTCAGTATTTGCTTGCAATTCAGACATCGTTTGTTTCCGCATCCCTTGCAAGAGCCCACAGACGAAGATTCTGATAGATGATTTAAGCACAAGAGTGAAACTATATGCTTTAGTCGCTTTTCAGTGGGGATATAAAAATGTTCATAAGTTGATATTGAAAAGACAATGTGAAAAGATTTAAATAAATAATCCCGAATGGTATAATTACAAGAAACACAATTTACAAAAAATATTTAAGAAAATAATAAAGGTTAAAGTTATGAAGTGGAAATCGGTAGAACGACATAGTTCGAGGTAAAAAAAAAATAAAGATCAAAGGAAAACTAGTATTCTGTATTTTCGTTTAAATGTGAAATAAAGATGGTTCTTAATTTTGTTTGAATAAAACATATTATTACATTGGTTGGAATGAATTACCGTGATTTCCCAGTGAAATAAAAACCGATAATTTCACATGTGAAATAAACTCGGTTATTTCACTCCTCTCACCTATTTTGTCTGTTTGTTTTGTTCACGCATCGTTGTCAATATAATGGAATTTGATGCGACTGTCATACAAGTGAGAGGTTTACCTAGCTATAAAACCAGGTTCAATCCACCATTTTCTACATAAGAAAATGCCTGTACCAAGTCAGGAATATGACAGTTGTTATCCATTCGTTTGATGTGTTTGAACTTTTGATTTTGCCATTTGATTGGGGACTTTCCTTTTTGAATTTTCCTCGGAGTTCAGTATTTTTGTGATTTTACTTTTTGTCATACAACAATAGGTGTTAAGACGTTGCAGATGACGTCGCATCAAAGCAAATTGTGAATGCGTAGAAAAAGATACAGTTCCTTACATTTTCTACTTTATTTCCATAAAAAGCCCTCTGTCAATATTATAAAAAGAATAACTAATCAAAGAATTCGCGCATTCGTGAATTAATGTGTTGTTCGGTCACTCGTTGAATATTTTTCTATATTTTAATTCTTCGATTAGTAATTCTATAAATAGTATTTTAGTAACGTGAATTATGTGTTTTTTCCCGCTACGGTGTCATTGAATATTTTTCTGTGTGACTAATATTTTTCGCAACGATTCTACCACTGCTGTAGGCTTGTCATATACACGATTTAAATATAATCGAAAATATATGTAATAAATTTGTTTTAATTGCATCTACTGCATTACTACATTACCCGTTTGGATTAGAATTTCTTCTGTTCTATTACTATCATCGATCATGTTTCTTGAAAACATTCGAATGAGGTATTTAGTTGCTGGCTGTAATCCACCAATAACTATCAAGTTGGATGAACTCGTTGTTTGATTTTTCCAGTATATGTCTCCTATTTCTTTATATTCAACGATAAACCATTGGAGATAGCCACCATTAAATCCTGGTATCCACAAAACAAAGATCTGTGTTTGTTTTGCTACAGTTTGAAGAATCTTTGGCATGAATGGAGCTCCTACAGAAAATTGGAATTAATGTTACTTTGTTTCGTTTCAGTTATTTTAAAATACGACCTTGATATACAGCTAAATTAAAATATTAACTAGAACTATTGAAAACTCATACGTTTTATATGTGTGCTCACGTGCAAAGGACAATTTTATGTTGATATGTAAAATGTCTTTAATGCAATTCACGTGACTTGCAAAATTACACAATAAATAACTAAAGGGTAAAATTTTTGAAAAGGGATAAAAAATATCTAATTTAATTAATTCACTTGTATATATAGTTTTTTGTATTAAAATATAAATTTAAACTTACTTGCAGAAACAAGTTTTATTGTATGGTTTGAGCATCCAATTGCATTCTTGACAACTATTTTATACGAGCTAAAATCATCTAAAGTGTCTATTTGTATCTGTAAAGATATGATGCTTCCTTTCACCGAAACATTTTTACCATATATATTATCCATTAATTTCATATTTCTGTGAACGGTTGGAGTGTAATTTGCCAATTTTATTCCATTCTTATAGACATTGTTACTATTATATTCAGGAACACTCACAAACTTTATCTTAATCTCTGCTTTTTTGAGATAAACTTCATATTGAGTGGCTTCAGTAGAGCTGACAAAATAAGGTATGCCTAAAAGAAGTTGTTATTATAGAAAGTAAATTTTTTTAAATGATAAATAGTATATGCCTAAAAAGCGCAGTTTTCAGCTTTAAGGACATTCATATATTATTACTTTGTACTTATTCTTCGTTATACATATTGTTGTATGATCTTAAGAGCACTCTGGCGGATTAACTGGAAATTTTAACAAGATTAATTTAGATTCATACGGCTTTATATTATCAATCCTCTAAGATTGAGAACTGAGACATCATTGCAGTTTTAGTCTAGTCAATTTAGTGAACAACCTGCAACTAAATGCAACACAATGTTTTCTCTTATTATCTATGAACAACATACTAAAAATATATTTTGCGGAAAGTGGTGTAATTCATGTAAATATTTTGTAGTAAAAGTAAGGTTATATGAGTTGCTTCCCTTATTTGCCAAAGTTGAAAAAAATAAATCTATACAAAAATGTTCTGTACTTTTACAACAGTTGTAGTAATACAATACAATACATAATTATCTCAATTCGAAAGAATAATATTACAAATGCATCACTTTCCTGTCTCAAAATTTGTATATTTGAATAAAGATATAGACCGAGATTCTGTTCTGCTATTTTACAATCCAAGAATCTAATTATCCACTACAGTGTTGGTATGTAACCTATTATAAATGGAAATATGTACAATAAAAGTTAAATTAGCCAACTTATTCACAATTCTACTCGGTATTTGAAAGAATTTTGCCCCTGGGTTAAAGACTGCCGGACAGTTAATTTTTAGATGGGGGAGGGGTTCTCGAAACACATGTTGTGTTCTTTATAAAAATATTATTGCAAGACCTAATTAAAATTTTTGAAATTCAGTCTTTTATGTATTTTTTCCACAACTTTATAAAGAAAACAATTTTTTTCATTTTCTTCTTGAACAAACGTTAAAATTTAGAATCCAACAATGTTTTTCATAAAACAAAATAAGAATGATAAGTGTTAAATGATTGTATGTTAAATATTTTTTCTTAATTGAAAATTTCAAGCTGCTCGAAGCAAATAGCTACTCATGTAATTAGCGACGATCTCATTACTCACACACCAGCTTTGGCTGTAACACAGAATAAACTTTTCATTGGTTGCTAATTGGATGTGTACTGATTTATATTTTAGTCGGTTCCAACAGTATACACCTATTGACTGGTTATGAGGGTAATACCAAGTTTTTGTCCCTGAGATACCAACTATTGCTTGAGGCGAAGCCGAGGGCAATAATTAGTATCAAAGGGACAACAAACTGCTATTACCCTCATAACCAGTCAATAAGTGTTTTATTATACCGAACAAACCATCTTTCTAAAAATTCAACATACATCATCTGAAAGAAAAGAAAATGTCACATAAACAAAATGAACTATAAGTTTTCTATAGTCCGTGTTGTATTTGTAAATATTTCATTTACTGAAATCAAGACTAGGAATACTTGTGTAAAAATTCCCGTGCATATGATAAATTCTACTAGACTAGCTAAAGTACTGTGCACCAAAGCAATCACATTTTCTGAAGACGCAACAGACCCATATTATACATTTACTATATTTTAGATCTTTTAAAAGCGTCGCGAAGATTTTCTTTTTCTTTTTAATTGCTTCTGGTAAGTGATATATTAATTTGAAATTACGACAGACACAAACAGATTATAGCGTTTACGATATCAGAGTTTGACGTTGCCAAGCGCACAAATCCAAGCAGAATAGTTAATGACGTCATTATTGTCCAATGAAAAATAAGTATGAAAAAGTACGGGAAATATGATTATAAAACTATTAACCGGGGTAATAGTCTTTGAAACTTTTGACTGGCAAATAGTCTGTGGAATGAAATAGCACAACTATTTTAGTATTTTATATAGAAAAACATACTGAGGTATAATAATATTTATTCAACAACTGCAATTAGCTTTGAACCAGCTATTAGAACTCAGTGTCTTTTGTTAATTGATTATATACTCCGTGCTGATCGTTTTGAGTTGAGCCCTTTCCAACTGAGTTTACAATTTGTTCTTATGTTGTTTGCTATTTCAAAACTGTTCCTGATTATGGGAAGACTGAGTGCTCGCAAACATGATTAACCGTGCAAACTATATAAATTATGTGGTTCGCTACTGACCTCCTACGGGTCCATAGAGGGTTAGTAAAATCCTATGGATTTTATTCACCCTCTATGGTCTGTAGGGGTCAGTAGTGAACCGTATAACGAATTTATCGCACGCGATATTTTTTCTGCAGCGTTTTGTAGAAAAATAAACAATGAAATACAAAA
>JAASAO010000408.1:0-68721 GCA_017311375.1 Mytilus coruscus | reverse complement strand
GTTTCAGAAAGAATGCAAACAAAATATATAATTTCCATTGAACATGTCTTTTTTTTTAATTTAGAGTGTAGAGTCTGTTATCAGAATTTGATACATAAATTTCAAGTTCGTTTACTTTTGGCAAAGTTTGCCTTACAGATCATTTAAGCTATTCAAGTTTCTCTTTATATATTACTTTGAAAGGGTTATGACTCAAGTAATGGATCAGTCATTTGTAACCTCGAAAGTAGGGGATAGGTGGAAATAAAGGGGGCCTTGAAATTGTTTTAGAATGGAAAGGTGGTATTCAAATTGTTGTATATTTATTTAATATGCGCCCGTATAATGGCATGGCGATACCGTCGGTTTCCAGACAATCAATTGTGTAAAGTGTATGGATCTCTATGAAATTGTTTCACACGGTTGCATACCCAAAAAGGAAGCTTGGGAGTATGTTTTTTAGGTTATGGCCTTAACCGTCAAAGAATTAGCATGATTAGGGGCCAACAACAATATTTTTCTAATACTGAATACATCGGTTATTTCTTGACCAATTTCAATAAGATTTTAATTCACAGTCTTGAATTTTAGGGGTTCTTTAATATGCTGAATCTAACCGTGAAATTCGATTTTCATTTTTTGGCCCTGTTTTTATATTGGTATTAAATTGAGGTTCAAAGGGTCCACAATTATTTTTTGTTTGATTTTTATCAAAGAAAGGATTTTTTTGGTTTTTGATATGACGAATCTAATCCTGTATTCAAATTTTTAATTTTGGACCTCCATTTCAAATTGGTCCATATAAGGGTCCAATGGGTCAAAGTTGAACTATTATTGTATTAAAAAAAAAATCTTATGGTTCCTTGATATGTCAAAATTAACCATATTATTCAGATTCTGGATATTGGACCCTATAACAGGTAAATCTCCAATTTCAACTTTTTAAGATCTTACAGCACATTCATTCTGTGTCAGAAACCTATGTTGTGTCAAGTATCAAGATTTAATAGTGTGTCCATATATATTTGCCCCAACTGTTCAGGGTTCGACCCACACCCTATAGGCCCCCACAGTAAAAATAACTTTGAAAAACATCGATTAGCAATGTCTCGCTTCGCTCGCCTCAATCATGTCAATTTTTAAGATCTAAATCATAAGTTCCAGCATGCTCTTTCATCAGAGTATTTGTCATCTGAAGCTTAAATTGAATGAAGGTATAGTAAATATCAATGACACTATAACCTGCATATCCAAATTAAGTTCCCTAAAAGTGACAAACAACTTCCACACTTGAAGTTCTAGATCCACTACTGACGCAATATTGATACTTATAATAGTGATAGAAATTTAATGCATTTTTTGTTATCATAAGCAAAAGTGTTGAGAAACGATGTTCTATAGAGCTGCACTTAAACAAAAATATAAAAACACAAACAACTATCAACAGGCCTCAGTACACAATAAAACAATGCAGTTTTTGAATGTTCATTTAGACACCAATCTGATTAAAATAAACAGCTTGTGTGTTCACATATTTTTCGATTTTAATAATAAAAAACTCTTTTTTCAAAAACAAGTTGTTTTTTTTTAATTTCATTATTGTTTGATGTTTTCTCTCCATTCCAATGAAACAAATTATTTTTTCGTTTCCCTTTATATGAAATAAATAAAGTTTTTTTTTCAAAAAAATTGGAATCAAACATTTACAAAAAAAAAAAAAACATGCACCCCTCCTCCCTAAAAAAAGAGATGAACTCTTGGTAGCTTATCACTCTTTACAGTGTGATTCCCTGAGACTAGAGGTGTACAAATTCTATATTACGGGTTACTGTCTTGTTAAGCACCGCCTCGGGGGTTTCGTGGTAGTGTGTTCACCTCTAGTTCTGGAGGTAGTGGGTTTGAATCCCTGCTGGGTCAAACCAACGACTTTCAAATTGGGACTTGCTGCTATTCTGGTGAGCACTCGGTATTTAGGAGTACGAGCAAAGACTGGTCGGCTCGAAATCAGAATGATGTGTCAGGTTAGGGTGATATGTGCTCTTGTGTACTGTTACCTCCTGACCTAGCACGTAAGAAAATCTGGCTCAGCGTGTTGGTCTTCTACAACTCAGGGTTATTATTCATATAACATTAATATGTTCTCGTCCTGAAATGCATATGAAATCATAATAAAAAGCTCCCCTCCCCAAATTTAATGCACCGAGTTGAAGTTCATCATATATCTCCTTTGATTAATACCTGCGGTCCTCGGTAGCCGAGAGGTCTCAGTAGTCGAACACTTATAATACAAGCCTGTCAACACTTAGGTTGTGAGTTCGAATCCCGCACGTGGCAGGTAAGCTCGACTCTTATTTTAAATGACTAGAATTGTCAATTTTCCTAGCGAAGATCGGTGGTACTTTCCAGCTTTCTCCACCAATATAAACTGACCGCCACGAAATAGCACAATAGTGTTGATGGTGGCGTTGAATACCAATTGATCCAACAATCAATCATTCAATCAATCAATGAACCATCCATATAGGTAAAATAGTGCATTAGTATATAATTTTAAATATATTGTCATGAAATACTTTTTAAAATGATCGTAATTTATTGGTGTCTTTTGCAGTAAAAGCTCTTTTTTATCATATTGTCGCTGCAACCGGAAAATTTGTCAACTAGCTCCTGTATTTTTTTATCTAAATCTGCCTCCGAAATGTTTTAAACTTGATTTTTGTCAAATTGCACAGTCTTATTTTTTTTCTATCAAAAACTTTCGGAAGCTGATACGAGGCTGGGGCTTTGAGATAAGAAACTGTAAACTGGCATTCCAAAATCCAAAACAAAATAAAGAATATCCTCTGGTACATCAAATATTGTAACTGCTGGTGCACAACACACAGTCGAGGACCAACTAATTAACAACTTTAACCGTATGTTCATTATTAAAAGATTACTAAACGGTCTTCAACTATGCCGCACAAAACCTTTAACGTTTAATAACCTGTAAAAGGCGCCGAAATTTCAAGCAGAATATGCCGAAAGATAATTTACTATATAATGAAACTAAATGATGTAAAATACTAATTCACAAGAAATTAATTAATTTCGAAAACATATACGGATTTAGGCGTGACGTTAATTTTTCAATAAACTGTCTAGCTTTACTTCATCTCTTGTGTATCCGGTATCGTTTTCGTTTTTATCAAGCAAGTTTAAAAAGTAATTTATATTTACGAAGATAACTCACATGTTTATATAGATTAACCAGCCAAATCGTTAAACGAGTAAAAAAAAAAAAAAAATCAGAGGTTTCCTATATAAAAGATATTTTTTATACCGCAACTGTATGGGCCTTTTCATGAAATGTTAGGTAAAACAAAACATGTCTTTTAGTGCTATTTTGTAATCATAAAGCCCAGTTAGTAGAAATGCCAAATAGATTTTCAAAAATATATTATATTCATGTGGGACGGCAATTTTATATAGAAACCTATAGTATGTCGATTAGGACTTCGACGGTGAACAGTTGTGAAATAAATGATAACATATTTTCGGTACCATGAATTACTGTGAATCATAAACTCAAACAGACCAGAGTAAAGTGATTTTCTTGCTGATATAAAAAAAAGATGGAGGAATTGATTCCATAGATGTGGTATAAAGAAAGGCAGTAGTAGTATACCGCTGTTCAATAGTTTGTTTGCCAATGAAATAGTGATTCACCAGCGACCAAAGAAACAAATTGTAAGCAAACACCGTACGTACATTTCTCATTGTTTAATTTAATCACAACGTTTATTCTGTGGACGATTTATATCTTGATATTGTTATAAGGCATGTCTACTGTAAAAGATTTATATTGCCCTTTTGAAGCCTGTCTTTTGATAAAGACATTATTTTGCCCGAAAGAAGTCTAACTTATTTTTGTTCGTTGTGTTGCTATCACAGATACGTATACCCCACATTTACTTGTATATCTAAATAGTCTGGACTGATAGAAATTATTACACTGATGTTTAAAGGTAATGCAATATTATTTTTGAAATATCAGAAAATTTGCGTAACATATCGAATATACTAGCCAACATAAGAAACGATACAAGGCGATGTATTTTCCATATATAATGAAATTGAATACACGGTACCAAGATAAATAATTGCCCAATTGGTCTAATATTTGTAAGACACAAATCTATGGTGGGTTCCAAATCTATGGCAGATTCCTAATCTATGGTAAATATGACGTCAAGCTATCCCAAATATATGGCAGACCTTTAAGAATCCTAATATATGGCAAATTTTTAGTTTCTATGGCGGATTTCTAGTTTTCAAATAAATGGCAAATTCTCTGCAAATAGAGGACGAGTCAGTACGGATGAGAGGTACGATAACGGGAGCATAACTTATTCATAACCATTCGTTCAATAGACTATTTTCATATTACCCACTTTTAACTCCGGATTATATAATTTTTCAACAGGTTACCTTTTCTGTGGTTAGACATCCTGGTACTCGGTCCAGTAAGAGTAACCAAAATAAGTAAAATCAAACATTTAATCGGTGTAATTTGAGGGGAAAGTTTACTGTTTTCCAATGATTTTGTCGTTTAAAAAAATGTAAAGCAGTTAATTTTCCCCCAAAATTGTACCGATTGAAAGCTTGGTTTTACTTCTTTACCTTGCTCTTACTTGACTTGGTACCAGGATGTCCTATCACTGAAAAGGTAACATGTCGAAAAATTATATAATCTGCAGTCAAAGTCGGTAATATGAAAATAGTCTATTGAATAATGGTCTACTAAATCGTGATGACAACCATAAATGTTTCTTAGGAAGTGATATACACTAATACAGACTTTAAGAGTGAACTGATGTGCTCCGGGAAAATAAGCATTTACTTCTCTGTGCAAGGTACCTGGCTGGCCATTTCATTTAACCAAGTCCCTTAACAACTCAAAAAGCAGTTTGTGTGAAAAGAATTTCAGATTTTGGCTTTTTACCTAATATTTTTTAACAAATTTATTGGAACTAATGAAGATCTAAGTCAAAGTCATGTAAATGAACAATGACTTGCCTTAAACAAGTGGCTTTCTTACAAAATCCTAATTTCACCAACAGTACAGTTATTCAACATAAAATAACTCAACATAATGTAAATAGTTATTATACCATAGAAATTTGTGACAGATTTGTGTTTTTAGTTTCCAAATCTGACGAAATATTATTTGTTACAATAGTACAGGTAGTCGCTGTAGTATAGCTGGAAAATGCTGTAGATTATGATTAAAACAAATTTGAAGAGTATCATAGGGATAGAAAAAAAAAAAAATAAAAAGAAGAAAGCATATACTAAAACAATATGAAATAAAAGCAAAAAAACAAAAACAAAAAAAACATACCTAAAGTCACAGTAAAACTCTTGGAATCAAGAGTCAAGGCAACATCTGACGACGATAAGAAACTGAGGAGCAGAAACAAACACAAAACATAAACACAAAAAACACCAAAAACATATTCATTAGCTTGAAATTGCCTGCACCAGCTATTTTGCTGCTACGAATGCCTATGGGTTTGTTCGATAGTATTTTCATGTCATGCTATTCAGTACATTTGCAGGGATTTCCGTTTCTGTTCAATCGATTTCTGAAATATAATTTAATCTATGGATTAGGGTCCTAGACAACTAGCCATGTTTTTTCCCTTCTTTATAACAAAACCGTTATCGTCGGCGGCGGCGTGGACATTATAGTTTACTCTTTTTTCCGGAAAATTACGCAATATAAATTCTTCAAGAGATTTGGAGAAAACAAAAACAAAAACTGACATAGATGTATGATTTGTTTGGCATTTGTCACGTCATATTTACCATAGATTAGAAATTTGCCATAGATCTGGATCCCACCATAGATTTGAGACCAACATATTTACAAAATGTTATTTTCTGATTGAAACCATTGATTTAAAGCAAATACGCATTTTTTTGCAACTTTTGTTATTTCAAAAATCTTATTTTCACCCAAAATTCAAAAATCGATATAACATAACACTTTAAACTTAAAAATTTTGAATGTCATTGCAGATATTTGAATACTTAATTCTCATCTTCGAAATTAAATGCCAACTTTTGTCATCTTTTTTTCCGCAAAAAAAACTTGACCCCTGTATTCAATAACACGGTATTTTCTCATTTTCCTATTTGGTAAGATTATTTTAATCTTATGCATTTGGTTAGCAATTGAATGTATTTCATTGGATTATTGAACAGTTTTTCCAATTTTTCATATTTTATGATAAATTGGAGTTCAAACTTGTGTATCGTTACTTTTGTTGACTAGTGTAACATGTATAATATGTCAAACAATGAGTCCAAATGTTTGTTAATTTTATATTATAATTTATTCGGAGATTATCTAAAAAAAAGAAAGTTTTTTAGATAGTTGAATGTTCTATATTGGTTTATTGTCATCATCATTCAATATTTGAGTGAAATCTATCACGCACTCTAAACGGGGCTATATATGCACATGTATACACATCCTCGAGTGGAAACGTTAACGGGGTTATACACCTGTTAAGTATATTTTAAATATTTGTAAAATGATATTCAAAATTAGCACGAATATTCGTCAATATCCTACATCAATTAAATAGCTGGCCTTTAATAAAACAGCGTGATGGCTGTTGTTATATATCCACAGTATACTTAGAGTAAGATAAGCACACTATAACCAGTACTTGTACATTCATTCAAATATATGAATGTTTTATAAATAGAGGAAAGCATAGATATTAATTTTCCCGAACCACGCAATTTGTTGATAGCAATACACAAATTTGTATTTTGGATTAGAACATAGTTCTACTTCAAGAATTTCAAATCAACTTTTGTCATTTGGTATGTTCTACAAATACATGTGTAAGCTCATGAAAGTTCATTAGCAAATTTCTAGTCATACAAAATTAGTTTCATATTTATATTATATCTTTAAATTATCCGGACAAAATATAAAATTTCAACATTATTTAATGATGACTTAAATTCAATTTAACATTTTCGAAAACTTCGTAATTCATTTAAAAACATAATGGATTATTATTGTGTATTATTATTTGAAGATCCTATTCCAAGTCAGGAGTATGGACGTTGTTTTTACTTGTTCTGTTGATTCATTACGTTTGATTTTATCAGTTTTTATGGAGTCCCCCTTTTTGAATATGCCTTGGAGCTCAGTATTTTGGATATACTTGTTTTGGATAGTTGCATATTTTGAAATCATACCACATAATTATATAAATATAAGAAGATGTGGTATGAGTGCCAATGAGACAACTCTCCATCTAAGTTACAATTTGTAAAATGTAAAAGTAAACCATTTTAGGTCAACGTACGGTCTTCAACACGGAGCCTTGGCTCACATCGAACAGCAAGCTATAAAGAGCCCCAAAAATGACTAGAGTAAAACCATTCAAACGGAAAAACCAACGGTCTAATCTATATAAAAAACGAGAACCGAGAAACAATTATGCACCACATCAACAAACGACAACTACTGAACATCAGGTTCCTGACTTGGACAGGTGCAAACAAATGCAGCGGGTTTAAACGTTTTAATAGGTACCAACCTTCACTCTTACCTGAAACAATAGTGTAACATCACAACATAGAAGGACACACTATAAAATATCAATTGAAATGGCTTAACTCAATCAAAAGACATATTAACACAAGTGAACATACACTGAACGAATAAATTTGATCTATGACACAATGTTAATACAAAATCATTAAAATAAGGGGTGAGATGTTAAACAATTTCAGAAAGACAACCATAACCTTGAACAAAGTGCCGCCAAATAGAATAACGGTCACAGGTAAATGAAAATAATGTTTTTGTAAGGTACACAGTATAAATGGAGAACGGAAATATTTTTTACAAAATAAATAATTTTGTTGGTCATAGTACGAGAACAGAAGAAAAATGTATAGTCATACCAAACACTTATCGAAGCTGGTATATATTAAAAATAGAGAGACGAGATATAACACTAAATAAGTAAACATTAAATAACAAAAAAGCATTACAAATTGTATAAACAGGTCAAATTAACACGAAAGTAGGATTTGAGAGTACTCGCAGTTACTGAAAGCTAGTTAAAAGCCAAAAACAATTGTCCTTAGTTTAAATGGAAGGATACTCATTTGTTTTTTTAGAAGTTATGCAAAACATGTAATGAAGAATAAACTAACATTAAAAACAAAAGACTTGCTTCGTTTAATTCATGTATACTTAAAAATATACTTGGGGAAAACGCAAACTTAGATAAAACAACTAAAGGTGGTATTCGTGGTGATGGGAATATATATATATATCCTAGCTGACCCACAAAATGTTTGAAATGATATCCATATAGCTTTGTCTCTAAAATAGAGGATAGAAAATAAAAGGCGAAACAAGCCTTCAGAAGGCCGTGTGCATCCAAAACGTGGAGTACTGTACACCTGCTTACAATTAGATTTGTCTAATGAACACTGGTTTCAAACTAGATGTGTTTGCATCTTTACATCTGTTTTAATTACCTGTACATGAAAAATGTTCACACCAGTTAACAATATGTACACGTAATTTACATGTACATTGCATATAATTGAGAAGAAAAATGTTGGTAACTTTTGTATCAGTAAGGCAAAGACCAATTCATATTTTTTTCCATTTTTTTTTATAAAAAGGGAGGGAGGAGAGATGAATTGTTCATATTCCAACAATTTTATTTACGAAAAAAAAAATGTTTGATTCCTTTAAAATGAAGGGTAAACGGACTCAACATGAAGTTAAAAATTGTAACTGTATGTTATTGTAAAAAAATGATGAAAACAAATTTGTCCCACGAAGATGAATTTTTAAAGTTCTTAAGAAGTCATGATAGCGCAAGCTAAAACAGCGTAATAATAGGTAAACCTGATTTTGAAATTGATTGATTGATTTCACAATAAATACAATAGTTAGGTATTGTAATCGAGGCCGTTCGAGACGAATATGGACGTTGCTAAGAAATTGTACATCCTGCACAGCCAGACGGATGCCCAATTCGGCAAGGGTTTAACGGCCGATCGTCATAAGATGTAAGTGACCATATTTCTATTCCATATTCACACATTGGGTGATTTTAAAAATGAATAATCTGGACTTATACTAAAAAGAAAAAAATAACAAAGATACCGAACTCTAAGGACAATTCAAATAGAAAAACCCCTTATAACTGTGCAAATTTTGTTTGTCCAAAACATGATGAACATGAATATATTGTTCCACAAGATGCGGGACTTTGCAAGTAATAGTTGTGTAGAAAACGAAAAAAAAAAAAAAACTTTCGCGCTAAATGAATAAGCCGTACTATCATCCGGTGTTGAATTAATATTCTACAGCTAAACATCCTCTTTCACTGAAAATCAAATTTCAACTAAGGCTTTTAAATTTAATTATGTTTTAACGATTCATTTGTTGAGTTTTTGTCACATAAATAGGAAAATAATTTAATTCATTATATGATCATAGTAATTTTATTCAATATACGTAACTTCCTTAAATTTTCACAATAGTATCAACGTTGACTATCGAATGCATGTAGTCAAAATATGTTTTAAACTACAGGTAATCATTGATTGTTATCAATTGGGAACGTAATAGAGTTTATTCTAAATGGAGAATGCATTTAAACCACACCGTGTTTAACTCTATGTGAACACGGTCTTATTAAAGAATACAGCATTTAATTCCTCAATCCATGCATCTTAAGAGAACGTCATATTGGCTTAATAAAATATAATGTGACAGGATAAACCGGTTCAAATAGAAAATATTAATTAAAAATCTACTGAAATCAATCTATTTATAGGCACACGTCTCTGAATTGTTTTTCCATATATACCTGGAATTGTCGTTCAGAGACAGTGCCTGTGGAGAAAAAGACTAGACAGAAATGTACATGACTTTTAACATCCACGTTTAAACGGTAACTGTCTCGAAAATCTTGATTGTGTTTGCCCGATTCACAATTCAAAAACATGTTTTATTTCCTCCCAGTAAAGGAGTAGGGCCACGAAGGGTTAAAACGGCCCTGTCTCAGAAATTGACGAAATTACTGCAGACGGATCACTAACTAGTGTAGTTCATAAAACGATAATCATTAGACTTGTAACTGTGTTTGTATAATTTTCCAGGGCGTCAGAAAAGACCATGGTACAATGGTATTTTAGCCATTTGCGCGTAACGTTAAAATTGTTTTTATTAACGTTCTAGTAACTTTATAATCAATTTTACCACAAGAATTTTTACAAAATATTTCTTGAATCTCGTCCATATATCTTGTTTTTTTTTAACTATTAATAGAAACTAGCTTAATTAAGCTGCACATAATCGCTTCAATTAAATTTTGTATAAGTGGCCCGAGTACTCGTTTTCTATATTGATATTCACGAAATAGAAATTGGTTGAGACTATGTAAACAAACATAATTCTATAGCACAGGTTAAATTAAAAGTCATAAAGGATTTTAAAACATAAGCAGTGAATGTCTTCTATTTGGGAGAAGGAATTTAGATTGAAAGCTGTAAAATATCTTGGCGAGCGAAGTACAGTCGTAAAAAAGTATGAGGATAGTTGATCACACCACATCATTTTATTTGTATATGGAAAGAAAACCGTGATTCACTTAAACACAGAAAAGTTTATTTTCTAGTAAAGAAGTAAAAGATGAAAACACAGAAAAATACAAACATTGTGTATAGACAGTACATAGCATTACATGTACTTCAATAATCACAGAACACATTATAATTGTACATAAGTCATAAGTCACCAGAACCACACGTACACTCATTAACATCTGCTCTTTGGTCGCGTTGTTGTCTCTTCGACACATTCCCCATTTCCATTCTCAATTTTATCATTCTCATTCCGGCGAATTACATGCTTACTCTCACAGCAACATTCAGAATTAAACACTTGAATGAACAATTGTTTCATATAATACTGCCATGCATACGTCACAGACCACATTACCATGATTACATACATGTAGTACTGCTATCTCTAATTGTACCTAAAGCGCATGAAATATGTAGTCATCTGTAAAAATTGAAATATGATTCTTTCAAATGGTTCAATGAATCCTTTTTATATTTTCCCAGAACTTTTTTACTAGACAAAATAATAGTTTAAAGGTAGTAGCTATTTTGCCGGCGCCGCCAAAACTGAAAATAAGCTATTTTGCCAACTCTCGGTAAGCGGAAGCCCGCATGCCAGTAAAAAAAGATTTTGTTTACAGATATGCAATTCAAAACTGACTATTATTCAAAACTAAATTTGATTTAAACATTTTTTGATTGTAAAGCTATGTGATTGATTTTTTTTAGACTCTATACCGTTTTTATTAAATCGATATGCTATGAGATTTTTGTCTTTCTTTTTTTTTTTAACAGCATAGTTTAAAAATCTGTGATTTTATTCTTATGCATACATGTAAACTTAGACTGTTTTAGAAGTAATTTCAACTACATGTTTTGATATGATATCATTGCTACAAATGGATGCTCAATAGTTTTTATTTTTATTCCTTTTTACAAAATCCTATTTTCACTTGGACTCATAAATGTTTAAACGATTAAACGTATCTCAAATATTGTGACATTTATCAACTATATGTGGAATAATAATTAGATTCTTTTATGTTGGCAATGCACATTTTCGTAGTATTTTTCACAAGTAAATATTAAAATTCACTCTTTACAAAGACCCGGCAAAATAACATATTCACTATATTTTCGGCGCCGGCAAAATAGTCATTGCGATCGAAATATGCTATTTTGCATGTTTTCATCAAGATATTTTTATCAAAGACGACAAAATAGCATTTTTCTATTTTGCCGGCGGCGACAATTATTTTCGTTAATATATAAAAAGGCCTAGAAAAATCCAATTGCACGAGTTTGCCGACGGCAGCAAAATAGCCACTGCCTAGTTTAAAAAAAACTAAAATATTTGACAGAATACTCATTCTCAGTTGTCCATTGTGGACGATTTCATTTAGCGATTTAGCTATATTCAATTAAATCTATCCGACTTTTGCATGTGTCTATCAATTACGTTTTTAAAGAACAAATACTTTTATTATTTTATGATTCGTGTTCTCGCTAAAGGGGCATTAGCTACGAGATATAGAAAAAAAAATAATTTGTTTTGTTCAACCATTAATGGAAGTAAATAGTGAAAATAATAACTCGCTTTAAGCAGCCAGTTTGGTTCAGTTTTGTCAAAATAAGCAAAGAAACATCGCTAATGAATTACACTTGCAAGTGGATAATTCGGCCTCATTAAATCCGTATTCATGTAAAGTTCAATTAAACCCTTAGCTAGAGATGGGTTACGCATGAACTAGGCATGTGCAGGTATTAAAAGAACAAGAATGTCAACATTGGAAGTGAAACAAGGGTAAACCATTTGGTTTACCGATTCGATCTACAAAAACTCATTCTTATACAGGTAAAAACGATTATTAACATATTGATTTAACCTATAATATCAAACCAAACAGACCTTAAAAAATCCAATTGCACGAGTTTGCTATCTATTTATATCTTTGTTTATGTTTACATCGGGTAAGATGATCGTCGGCAGTTTTCAGAAGGTCGCCTCGATGGTTAATTAGACGGCGACTAGACTAAAATACACACGAAATGCTGATACATACTATCGAGTCTATGCATCGTAAATTGTTTATTTTATACTTTTTTTAATTTGGATATACGTTTTAGTATGTTATAAGTCGAATATGAGAATTTGAGTCAATTCGGTGAACACGAATTTGACAGCTAATGCCCCTTTAAGTTTTAAACTGAAATTCTTTTTAAGGTTTTCACAATTGTCAATTTATTCCTAAGTAGCTTTTATAGCTTTTATCTTGTAAACTTAACTAGTCTTGCTTCGTGGTAAAAGTGTTCCGGTATTCCACATATAACTATCATTCTTATCTCGAAAAAAGTTCAAGTGTACTTTGTTATTATTTTTATTATCATTTGGTCAAATTAAACAGATGCATGCCTCAATCCGTGTGAAAAAAGAAGATGTGATATTATTGCAAAGAAGACAACTTTCAACCAGATACCAAATGATGTGCATGGATTCATTTTAAAACTAATAGAAATCCATGAATATCAGTTTTTATTTGGCGTTGATTGTAACGATATAAGTGTATGTAAGCTGCGTTCATTCAAGCAATGTATAATCTATAACTATAACTAATATACAAAATCAATTATTTTAGTCTATATATAAAAGGAGATGTGGTATGATTGCCAATGAAACAACTCTTCACAATGTTTGTTTTCTTTAAAGTGAAATGAAATGTGAACTATTTCTCATGGATATGTCATATTAACCTGTAAAAATGTAAAAAGAGTTTTCAAAAAGTACGAAATAAACAAATAGGTTTAAAAAAGATGTGAGATAAACGTCAATGTGACAGTTACCTAACAATGATAAAATTAATAGTCTATTCTTCAACTACACTCTGCTCACTGTCACTTTTGTCCATGGCATGTGGGATAAATGCTGCATCTTCAAGAGAAGCTCCTCAATTCTGGACTCCATGTGTGATGTCCAGATTATGTCTTATATACCCTAGACACCAGAGTCTAGAGGCATTGTGCACAAATTAACATGTTCTCGTCCGGTATATGCATCTAACTTTCCGCTGGACGTTAAACAGTCATCCATCATCATGAGACAAACAACTCCTGTAGTAAAATGGTGTGTTTCTTTTATATACTCTATATTCTATTTTTTTCTTTTTTTCCCAAAAAGTGAAATAATAGACGCGTAACATCATCTCAAAAGATTTTAAAATCTTGAATCATTTATTTAATTATGTTTAAAGTCATTATGGTACTGTAATTGTAAAGGAGATATGATTGATAGTTGTTTGATGAACGTTCAGTGGGGAATACTTCATGCATATTTATGACGGAGAGCAATTTAGAGAATCTATTTCTGACAGGAAACAAGAAATTGCATGTGTTGTCATTGAACATAAGAGAAAATTCTCCAAAAGGAGGGGGGATATAGAATCAAAAGACCAATAAAATCATACAACACCATGAACATATAGAGGCGACAAAAAAAAAAAAAAAAACAGCAATAAAAATATAAAACAGGTAACTACAGTTTTGAACAAGAACCTCGGGCCACCACAAGAAACGAAAAATCAGAAATATAAAGATATCTCATAGATAATTTATTCATAGTAAGCAGCTATTTTTGTTGGTCGTTTGTAACATAGTCTCACTCAAATTTAAAAGAGACCACAAAAAAGGGACCAAATAAACAATTGCTCCTTGTATGCATTCTGACCAATTATGCACGCTATCCCGCGTGAATATCAGATATTTATTTGAAGTTACCCAAGCTATATGGTTGTGTCGGATAGTTTTGTTTCATCTTTATTTCAGTTTTTATTGAAAACAAATATTTGTTCTGGTTGAATGTCACGGACAGTATACACCATGCTCTCATGGCGTCGTAATTTTTATTTTAATTAAAGAAAAATTGAAAAGTTTATTTAACCACTGTGCAATATGATATCAAAATTCTCACGTGGTTTCTTCTTATGTCCTACGATTTTCTATGTACTATGTTATTGTTCATAGTTCTGTAATTTATTTGCACTATCCGTAGTAATTATTTAAAATGTTAACTTGGCATGCCATACATGATAGAAAATGCGGACGTGAAAGAAAGCACTTCATCAAAGTGTCAACATGAGATTACATTCCGCGGAGGTTACATTTCGACGATTTCGTCTTTAAAAACAAAATGAGTGTATCTAAAACTAGTAAAAGGAAATTGTTATGTTGACACCCGTATCGATCTGCTGGATGTAGAATTTTACGGAAAAAAACTAGGCTCTAATTTAAAACGGTCATACGTATTTTTGTTTGCAACGCACAGACCGGGCTTATTATTACAAAATAACGTGGAAATAAACTTTAAAATAATTTGTAAATTCATAATTTTTTTTTACACGTCACCAATTTGTCTTGTTTTCTAATAAAAACAGTTATGAGGACGTATCTATCCGTGTTTAAAAACCTTGCCGGATCGGCGGTTAACGAACCTTCGCTAAAACAAAGACTTGTTATTCATTTTTTCTTTTTGTTAGTTATAAATAAAAAAATGATAAATTATAGAATTTATTCTATTTATAGCAACTGTACAAGTTCTTGGTACAGTTATTTCGTCACACAATCTATCGTACCTCGGAAATGGTGGCGTTGAATCAGGATTTGCTTGTTAGCAAAGTTAAATTTTCGATGTGGCCACAGGGCTCGACCACGCTAAATATTCTTGCAAACTGAGTCAAAGTGTCAAACAATCAGAATAAGAGTAAAATTACTTTGATCGAGGACTGTGGCCAAAGCGAAATTTAACCAGGAAGTGTGAAAATCTTTAAGAATTTGGACATTTTGAGCGTTCCGGTTTGATTCCGGATATAACGTCTCATTAATGAATCACAAAACATGATTTTATACTATAATAACAAATAACGATATACGTATAGATGTGTTTTAGCTATAAAGGATCCACCTTATTTCTCTTTTATTTTTTGTCACCTCACAGGGCCAATATTGGCACCTCGTGGCCATACTCCTTTACATAATGTTCACTTGTTTGCATTGGTTCTGTAAAACATATAAGGTCTTCCTTTTTATAACTTGCTTTGGGTGTGCGCCTTGATCTGTTTTGAAAGTCTTACCGACACTTAAAGATTGATAACAACAATAATAGACTTAGTCTAAAATTTTCCGTTTATACATTTTGAAATTATAAAGAAACTAAGGTTTCAACTATGGAACGCCAAAACTGTCTTGTTATGCCCCTTTTCATTATATAATGTGCATTAACCTTTATATGATGTACACTTGTCATTATATTGTGTGCGAACACCTTTATATGATGTGCAAATATCTTTATATGATGCGCAAATATCCTTATATGATGTGCAGACATCCTTGTATGATGTGCAAATATACTTATATGGTGTGCAAATATCCTTATATGATATGCAAATATCCTTATATGATGTGCAGACATCCTTATATGATCTGCAAACACACTTATATGATGTGCAAATATCCTTATATGATGTGCAAATAAGCTTGGATTTTTTTTTTTTCTGATTAGTTGTTATTGGCTTTGAATAAGCTGTCAGTAACTGCGGGTACTCTCAAATATGTACTTAGTGTCTTCTTGTTGTTGTACAAGTACCTGGCCACGTTCACTCTGTGTTTTTGTTAGATGTATTTCTAGTTTTATCCATCTGATGAGTTAAGCCTTTTTCAATTGACTTTGATAGTTCCTTCTTATATTGTATTGTTATACCACTGTCCAAAGTTAGGGGAGGGTTAGGATCCCGCTAACATGTTCAACCCCGCCACATTATGCATGTATGCATGTATGTGCCCGTCCCAAGTCAGGAGACTGTAATTCAGTGGTTGTCGTTTGTTGCTGTGTTACATATATGTTTTTCTTTGTTCATTTTTTGTACATTAATTAGGCCGTTAGTTTTCTCGTTTGAATTGTTTAACATGTATCATTTCGGGGCCTTTTATAGCTGACAATGCGGTATGTGATTTGCTCATTGTTGAAGGCCATACGCTGACCTATAGTTGTTAATTTCTTTGTCATTTGGTCTCTTGTGAAAAGTTGTCTCATTGGCAATCATACCACATCTTCTTTTTATACATTGTGTATTTACATGATATGAAAATGTACTTATATGATGTACAAAATCCTTATATGATGAGCACATGTTCTTATATGATGTGCAAATATACTGATATGATGTGCAAATATATTTATATGATGTGCAAATATACTTATATGATGTGCAAATATCCTTATATGATGCGCATGTTCCCTTATATTATGTGAAAACATCTTTATAAGATGTGGTTGTGTCATTATATTATGTGATGTAATCTTATATGATGTGGTTCGGTTTACTTCATTATATTATGTCAAAACGTTATGGTCAATGAACATGATTACGATTAGAACGATTATTGTTTATGTCATTACTGATTCCGACATGCTTCTCCGGAATTACCATAAACCCGGCTCAAATCAGTAAATTTTCTGTGGAAAATGGATTACATTTTAAAAGAGATAAACCTTTGCACGTTGGTACCTGGGTTTAAAGATGAACAAATCCCATCTAATATTGTAAGAAAATTCTCAAATATGAATTGCAAACTTTAAAATTGATGGACGGGTACAATAATGAACATAGTGATACGGTTAAAGTTATTAAATTATGGGTCCTAGACTGTACGGAGAACCTGGAGTAAATAATTGATCTACTAGAGGAAATTCTGTTTTTTTTAAATTTATTTTGAAAGCCAGTTAACAGTTTCTGATCTAGCAGCTACAGCCTCGTATCAGCTTCCGAATGTGCAATTTATAGAAAAATGAGACCGTGCAATTTACCGTTCAACGTTTCAAACATTCGGAGGAAGATTTAGATCCATTAATACAGGAGCTAGTTAAAGAATGTCCTTGCTATAACGACAATATGATAAAACAAATTGTATTGCAAACGACAGCTATGTCGATACTATTGTTCTCTTTTGAATTGCCGCTTTATCTTATTTCATTTCCTGTACCAATTAAGTCACAGTCATTTTAAAAGTTTTCAAAACAATAGCTATAAAATGTTCTACTCATGCATAATTATAAGGAGAACCACCAACCTTCGGTAGGAAAACTGAGAATGCTTGTCAATTAAGATTAGAGTCGAGCGTACCTGCCATGTGCGGGATTCGAACTCACAACTTAAGTGTGGACAAGCTAGTGACACAGTTGTTCGACTACTAAGACCAATCGGCCACTTTGGCTCCATCGGTATAGATGAAAGGAGATATGGATAACAACAGAATTAAATCGTTTTATATTCTGTGACTTTTCTAAAGCTTTTGACATAGTTTGGCACAGAGGTCTTATATCTAAACTAAAAGCTTATGATTTTTACGGAAGCTTGTTACATTTGGTTAAATATTATCTACATGACAGAAAACATAGAGTAGTATTGCATAATTCGTCTTCTTCCTTCTGTGATCTTTTAGTTGGTGTTCCCCAGTGATCAGTTCTTGGCCCTCTTCTCTTTGTCTTATATATTAATGATATTGCTGATAAGCTTACATCACTGTGTCGGCTATTTGCTGATGACACATACTCAAGTTATTCTGGAAACGATAGAGAACAGATTAGATCTGTTATCGATCGCGACCTGAAAGAGATGAATGTTTGGTCTACTAAATGGCTTATGGCATTTATAAAACCGAAATTATGATTTTCTCAAATATTGAGATTCCAGACCTCAGCTTTCCCTTTAATGACGACGACGGGGAGGAGGGATGGGGGTGGATGGAAGGGGGTTGGTGGGTGGAAGGGGGTTGGGGGTGCAGTGTGTTTAACGACATTGACTACCCACGAGGTTCTTGCACGGTCGGTTCCTTAAATGGTAAAGTATGTCTTTAAGTACATCTCATAAGCACCTGGGAGATGATTTCAGTAGTGACGCAAAATTGAACACTCATATTTAAAGTATAATTACAAGTGTAAAGAAACACTTAAATGTTTTGCGTAAACTTAAACACCGACGATCTCGAAACAATTTAGATAAACTGTACCTAGTATTCATTCGACCCATGAATATATACCACGGAAATGTTGGATAGTTGTGGAATATGCTATTCACATAGATTAGAAAATTTACAAATAGAGGCCACAAGAATTGTAACCGGTCTATCAATTTTCATCTAAATTGAAACCTTATACTCTGAGGTTGACTGATAATCTCTTTTGAAAGAAGAAGAAGAAAAGAAAATTACAGATGTTTTAATATATGCACCAAAACATGCACCAGAGTACATATGTAATCTTGTACCTCCATGTGTACACAGTACAACCAACAATCCGTTGCGAAATGGTTATAACATTATTGCTCCATTTTGTAGACTTTCCTTTATACTGAATCGTTTATTTCCTCCACTATAAGTGAGTGGAATAAACTTGAACCAAACATGTGCAGCGTTGACTCTATATTTAAGTTAAGAAAGAATTGAAAACGACAGTCTCCCAAGTAAAGTTAAAAGTTTTATTTGTACGGCGAGAGAAATTAAATATTATTTTAATGCAGTTTCGATGCTCCGCTTCATTCTTAAACTATGACCTTTTCGAGCTAACATTATAAATGATTCGTCTTGCCAATGTGGGTAAGATATTGAGGATGTTCATCATTGCTTCTTCGTTTTCCAAAAATCATCTCATGTAGAAAAAAACCTTGCTCAATAACCTTATTGGCTCTCGATAATGCTATAAACTGTTTGCTTCACATGCATGCTCATTTTACTTTTCATGTATTTGTTTATATTGTATTATGGAAAAGAATTCGAAAGTATGATTTACTTGAGTCTAATCCATTTTTTCAATTTAGCAAATAAAATACGTTTAAACTAAAAGAACATATGGGATGAACTTCAACTTGGTGCATTACATATGTGCGCAGCTTTACAACATTTTCGCGCATTTATTGCACAACTTCTCCTAGACAGTCACCTAGGTTTTGTGGGAAGCTGCTCATATACATCTCCAGACTCGGGGCTCAGGCTAATTTTCTTTTTTTTTTTTTAGGGGGATTTTGTTTTTAAATGTTTGACTTCAAATTTCTTGAAAAAGACATTGTTTGTTTAAGAAGGGAAGTAAACAAAATAGTTTGTTTCCATTGAAAATGTCTTTCCTATTTAGAGGTAGTTTCTTCTATAAGAAGTTTATACACAAATTTCAAGTTGGTTCAAATTTTGTAAATTTGGCATTGCTGATAAAATAGCTGTTCAAGTTTCTCTTTATATATTACTTTTCTTAAGATATTAGTAAAACAGACGCAAATATGGACAAAAATCGGACATTGGAAGGGTAATAACTCATGTATGGCACCAGTCATTTGTAACCTAAAACAAGGGGAAGGGAGGAAAATAGAAAGGGTACATGTATCAATTTTTTTATAATTGTATGGCAATGTCGTCGTCGTCGTCAAAAACATTTGGTTTCCAGACAATAACTGGCGTATAAGTGTATGGTTCTCTATCAAAATTGTTTCACAATTATCCATACCATATATGAAGTTCGGGACTGTTTAGGAATTAAGGACCAAAAAAGGGATCGAAACAATACTTTTCTAATACTATGTAAAAATTGCTTATTTCTTGACCAATTTCAATGGTGTTTAATTCAAAGTCCTGATTCTTGGGATTCTTACATATGTTAAATTTAACCGTATTTATTTAGATTTGGATTGTGTGACCCGTTTTCAAATTGGTCTACATTCAGGTCTAAAGGGTCACACATTAAACTTTGATTGATTTAAAATAAATGAATTCTAGGGGTTCTTTGAAATTCTGAATCTAACCGTGTATTTAGATTTTTGATTTTTTGCTCGGTTTTCATATAAGACCACATTGAGGTCCAAAGAGTCCAAAGTTAAACATACATGTAATTTGATTTTGACAAAATTGAATTCTTGGGGTTCTTTGATTTGCTGAATCTGAATATTTATTTAGATTTTTTATTATGAGGCCAGTTTTCAAGTTGGTCCATGTCAGGGGTCCAAAGGGTCCATTTTTAAAATTATTTCATCAACAATTGGATTATTACTGTACTTGGATATGCTGAATCTAACCGTGTATTCAGATTTTATATATATATATATATATATATATATATATATATATATATATAACAATATATTGGACCAATTTAGTTAAATGTCCAATTTCAAAATTTAAAATCTTTGACCACATTCATTCTGTGTCAGAAACCTATGTTGTGTCAAATATCTAATCACAATCCAAATTCAGAGCTGTATCAAGCTTGAATGGTGTGTCAATACTTGCCAATTATGTTCAGGCTTCGACCTCTGCGGTCGTATCAAGCTGAAACAAAACTGAATGAATGTGTGGTAAATATAACAAAAGGCCATAACCGGCATATCCATATACAGTTTTGAAGTCGCAAACTACTTCCACACTCAAGTTCTAGATCCACTAATGATGCAATACTTTATACTTATAATAGAACAAGAAATTGTATTCATTATTTTGTTATAACGAACAGAAGTATTGAGTAATGTTTGTAAGTGTGGGTATTCAATTTTTATGTCTTTGGAAAAAGGTGGTGGGGTCTTAAATTTATTGTCCTTCTTCAAGGTGGGGACTTGAAAAATAAGAGTAATTCTGATGTTTCTTCCCAAGTCCCACCCAATGAAAAAACTACCAGACCCTCGGTAGTTGATTTATAATTTTAATTATGTTTAATTATTCATTTTTAGATCAATTTTTGCCTACCATTTTGCAAGGAAGGTTTCTCTATAAATAAGTTTAAGTTATGGAAATAATAGGCAAAAAAAACAACAAAACTCATAAAAGCCCAAATTGTCCAAATGGGATCTTTTCATCAGAGCATATTCAGACTGTTTTCATTACACCCCCGTCTTTTTATCGAGAAATAAAAAAAATATTTCAATGGTTCACAATTTGGGTATGCTTGGAGTGACAAATATTTACAAAAAAATCATTTTTTACTTAAAATGTGTTAAAAATAGCAAGATACTCAAGTCTTCATCCAAAATCAATATGAAAAAGTTAGGGCTAACTATTTAGGTATTGATGTAGATTGTGTATTGCTCACCATTACAACTGTTTACAGTCCTCCCCATCTCCTAAAAAAGATGAACGGTCGGTACATTTGCCCTTTAACAGTTCGGTGTCTTGAGTCTGGAAGTTTTTGAAATTTAAGTCCGAAAGACCTCTGAATGTTTGTTGAAACTGTAATAAAAATGTGAGCGTACGACATTAAAGACACTGCTCGCAAATGTTTTGATTTGTACGTGCAAATTTAAGTGCAAAAGTAATGCATCGAGTTGAAGTTCATCCCATATCTCATTTCATCCATCCCGGTATATATTTATGCATGCGTAGAAACGTTTTTTAGCTGATAATATGAAATACTATTAAACATGACTGCTTTAATTGGTAAAGCAATACAGCTAACAAAAATTATTACATTTTGCCACAGGAGGATATTTTGTACTAGCTCCTGATTTTAATGGAACTAAATCTTCCTACGAAATGTTTGAAACGTTGATTTTTGTAAAATTGCACTGTGCAATTGTTGTCTATGAATTGCACTGTCTCATATTTTTTCTATAACTTGCACTTTCGGAAGCTGATACGAGACTAAAGCTGCTAGATCAGAATCAGTAAACTGTCTTTGTAAAAAAAAAATCGCTGAATATTCTCTGGTAGATCAAATATTTGAACTCCAAGTACAGCCAAGGACCCATAACATCAATCTAATTAAAATTGATATCTATAAAACTCGCGTGCTTGTACATATGAGTATAACGAAATCAGAGAACTTTTGTTTGATAAAATTGCCATTACATAATCACTTTTGCCGCATCAATAAAACCTAAACTTTGCAATTCATATTTTGATAATTTTCATAAAATATCAGATGTGATTTTCTCATCTTTCAAACGATGTACCAACGCGCCAAGGTTTTAAAATCTCATCCATTTTCCAAACGATAATACATATTTGAGCCGTAATTCCGGAGAAGCAGATCGGAATCAGTGATGACGTAGAGTAATCGTTCTAATCGTGATTATGTTTATAGACCATAACAAAGATAAAAATATGTCATAAAAGTACGTTTTGACATCATATAATTAAGTAATACGAACAACATCATATGTTACATGCACATAATATAATGACAAAGCATATCATATAAAGATGTTTGCAAATAATATAAGGAACAATTCACATCATATAAGGATATTTGCACATCATATAAGTACATTTGCACATCATATAAGCAGCTTTGCACATCATATAAGTTCATTTGCACATCATATAAGTACATTTGCACATCAAACAAGTATATTTGCACATCATATATGTATATTTGCACATCATATAAGTATATTTGCCTATCATATAAGTAAATTTGCATATCATATAAGTTTAAAAGCACATCATATAAGTATATTTGTACATCATATAATGTCAACTGGACACCATAGAAAGGTGTTTGCACATCATATAATGATATAATATAAAGGTAAATGCAAATCATGAAAATGAGCATAATAAGACAGTTTTGGCGTTCAATGTTCAACTTCCTCAGGCAAAGTTGGCCTTTGATGGATTTTGCTATTGTTTAAGTTCTTTTGATCATATAGCTCTTCAATTGTTTCAGTTCGTTTAAATCCTTGGCTTTCATATATTTGGCTCTGAGCGTTCCTGGTGAAGGTAAATCCAGAAAAGCGCTTCGGACGCATGAAATTTATATAACGTGTTGTTTTAATTTTTAGTTCTATCCATGATATCCATTCTTTTCAATATTTCAAATCGTTTTTTTTTGCAATGATACATGATAGATACACTTTATTTGTGGACTATTGCTAGATAACATTTTGGTCCTGCTTACAATGCTCCCATTTTTATATGGCGTTCCAGTTTCCTCGTCCTTTATCCTGCTAGACCTACCTTTTGTCGTTCTTGTTTTCAACATGAACTATTTGCCATCAAAAATGAAAGAAAATACAATAATCAATCGAAAACATAATTGTATTATATTATGTATGTTTTTTCTTGGAAAAGTGACGAAACATTTAGTACAATATTCATCAGAGTCTTTTCTTAAGTCACATTTCGAAGGTTTTATATTGGTTTAATATGATTGAATGATATTTGATAATATTTGGTGGCGAACATTTTTATGGGACTTGCACTCAACACTAAATGTGTCTTTATTGATACATGACCTAAAATACAAAATCTGAGAAACATTATTTCAAAATCTAATATCAAGTCGTTTGCACACTTGATAAGCAAGGAGAATCATATTTAGATCAATTTTATTGTCTTAACATGCTTGTGTTCTTATTTTATTAGCACTTTATTTTGCAAATTTGAATACAAAAGCTGAATATATATATATAAGTTATATAAGTTAATGAACAGAAAACGATAAATAAATAAATGTTTACTATAAACAGATATACAATGAACAAAATATAAATAAAAATCTTTATAACTTTGTCATGAATACCCTTTACAGGAAAAGATAGATAATAGGAATGTCCGTATTGCGTTGGTGCAAGGAAATAACACTATTATTATCAATTGGAGTGAGTTGCAATGCCACCACATATTGTGAGACAGTATCTACCTGTGAAATGGTTTGTGATACCATAGGACCTTCGTATAACTGCCACAGAAGAGGACTAATGGAAGTGCCAAGCTTTCCTGAGTCAACAGTAGAGCTGTATGTAGTTATTATATGTAGTAAAACTGCTATATATCATATATTCTCCACCATTTTATACACCTTGTCATAGTACAATATCACCAAATAACTGCAATTACTAAACATGTAGGACGGCTTGTTGAGACCTACAAAATGAACTTTTATAAAGAACATTCAAATCTCAAAGATTGAACGTCAGTAGAAGTTTGAGAAATTCTAGCAAAATAATGAGACACATTTCCTTAAACGAAATATTTTGCAAATCGCACGCTTACAAACAGGGAATCATATCAGGCCGACCTGAATGGTTCAAATAAAATAAGAAAATACCTAGGTGTATGGCACGCCTGAACCACTTTTATAGATAATCCTAGATTATCTCAGATAAACTAGGATTATCTCAGATAAACTAGGATTATCTCAATATTTTACATTAAGCTCAGATAAACCGGGATTATCTCGATTTTTTCAGATAATCCCAGTTTATCTCAGAATTTTAAGATAAACCGGATTTTCAAAATGAATAATCTGGACTTATACTAAAAGAAAAAAATAACAAAGATACCGAACTCCAAGGACAATTCAAATAGGAAAACCCTTATAACTGTGCAAATTTTGTTTGTCCAAAACATGATGAGCATGAATATATTGTCCCACAAGATGCGGGACTTTGCAAGCAATAGTTGTGTAGAAAACGAAAAAAAAAAAAATACTTTCGCGCTAAATGAATAAGCCGTACTATCATCCGGTGTTGAATTAATATTCTACAGCAAAACATCCTCTTTCACTGAAAATCAAATGTCAACTAAGGCTTTTAAATTTAATTATGTTTTAACGATTCATTTTTGAGTTTTTGTCATATAAATAGGAAAATAATTTAATTCATTATATGATCATAATAATTTTATTCAATATACGTAACTTCCTTAAATTTTCACAATAGTATCAACGTTGACTATCGAATGCATGTAGTCAAAATATGTTTTAAACTACAGGTAATCATTGATTGTTATCAATTGGGAACGTAATAGAGTTTATTCTAAATGGAGAGTGCATTTAAACCACACCGTGTTTAACTCAATGTGAACATGGTCTTATTAAAGAATACAGCAGTCAATTCCTCAATCCATGTCATCTTAAGAGAACGTCATATTGGCTTAATAAAATATAATGTGACAGGATAAACCGGTTCAAATAGAAAATATTAATTAAAAATCTACTGAAATCAATCTATTTATAGGCACACGTCTCTGAATTGTTTTTCCATATATACCTGGAATTGTCGTTCAGAGACAGTGCCTGTGGAGAAAAAGACTAGACAGAAATGTACATGACTTTTAACATCCACGTTTAAACGGTAACTGTCTCGAAAATCTTGATTGTGTTTGCCCGATTCACAATTCAAAAACATGTTTTATTTCCTCCCAGTAAAGGAGTAGGGCCACGAAGGGTTAAAAACGGCCCTGTCTCAGAAATTGACGAAATTACTGCAGACGGATCACTAACTAGTGTAGTTCATAAAACGATAATCATTAGACTTGTAACTGTGTTTGTATAATTTTCCAGGGCGTCAGAAAAGACCATGGTACAATGGTATTTTAGCCATTTGCGCGTAACGTTAAAATTGTTTTTATTAACGTTCTAGTAACTTTATAATCAATTTTTACCACAAGAATTTTTTTACAAAATATTTCTTGAATCTCGTCCATATATCTTGTTTTTTTAAACTCTATTAATAGAAACTAGCTTAATTAAGGTTTAAGCTGCACATAATCGCTTCAATTAAATTTTGTATAAGTGGCCCGAGTACTCGTTTTCTATATTGATATTCACGAAATAGAAATTGGTTGAGACTATGTAAACAAACATAATTCTATAGCATAGGTTAAATTAAAAGTCATAAAGGATTTTAAAACATAAGCAGTGAATGTCTTCTATTTGGGAGAAGGAATTTAGATTGAAAGCTGTAAAATATCTTGGCGAGCGAAGTACAGTCGTAAAAAAGTATGAGGATAGTTGATCACACCACATCATTTTATTTGTATATGGAAAGAAAACCGTGATTCACTTAAACACAGAAAAGTTTATTTTCTAGTAAAGTAAAAGATGAAAACACAGAAAAATACAAACATTGTGTATAGACAGTACATAGCATTACATGTACTTCAATAATCACAGAACACATTATAATTGTACATAAGTCATAAGTCACCAGAACCACACGTACACTCATTAACATCTGCTCTTGGTCGCGTTGTTGTCTCTTCGACACATTCCCCATTTCCATTCTCAATTTTATCATTCTCATTCCGGCGAATTACATGCTTACTCTCACAGCAACATTCAGAATTAAACACTTGAATGAACAATAGTTTCATATAATACTGCCATGCATACGTCACTGACCACATTACCATGATTACATACATGTAGTACTGCTATCTCTAATTGTACCTAAAGCGCATGAAATATGTAGTCATCTGTAAAAATTGAAATATGATTCTTTCAAATGGTTCAATGAATCCTTTTTATATTTTCCCAGAACTTTTTTACTAGACAAAATAATAGTTTAAAGGTAGTAGCTATTTTGCCGGCGCCGCCAAAACTGAAAATAAGCTATTTTGCCAACTCTCGGTAAGCGGAAGCCCGCATGCCAGTAAAAAAAGATTTTGTTTACAGATATGCAATTCAAAACTGACTATTATTCAAAACTAAATTTGATTTAAACATTTTTTTATTGTAAAGCTATGTGATTGATTTTTTAGACTCTATACCGTTTTTATTAAATCGATATGCTATGAGATTTTGTCTTTTATTTTTTTTTAACAGCATAGTTTAAAAATCTGTGATTTTATTCTTATGCATACATGTAAACTTAGACTGTTTTAGAAGTAATTTCAACTACATGTTTTGATATGATATCATTGCTACAAATGGATGCTCAATAGTTTTTATTTTTATTCCTTTTTACAAAATCCTATTTTCACTTGGACTCATAAATGTTTAAACGATTAAACGTATCTCAAATATTGTGACATTTATCAACTATATGTGGAATAATAATTAGATTCTTTTATGTTGGCAATGCACATTTTCGTAGTATTTTCACAAGTAAATATTAAAATTCACTCTTTACAAAGACCCGGCAAAATAACATATTCACTATATTTTCGGCGCCGGCAAAATAGTCATTGCGATCGAAATATGCTATTTTGCATGTTTTCATCAAGATATTTTTATCAGAGACGACAAAATAGCATTTTCTATTTTGCCGGCGGCGACAATTATTTTCGTTAATATATAAAAGGCCTAGAAAATCCAATTGCACGAGTTTGCCGACGGCAGCAAAATAGCCACTGCCTAGTTTAAAAAAACTAAAATATTTGACAGAATACTCATTCTCAGTTGTCCATTGTGGACGATTTCATTTAGCGATTTAGCTATATTCAATTAAATCTATCCGACTTTGCATGTGTCTATCAATTACGTTTTTAAAGAACAAATACTTTTATTATTTTATGATTCGTGTTCTCGCTAAAGGGCATTAGCTACGAGATATAGAAAAAATAATTTGTTTTGTTCAACCATTAATGGAAGTAAATAGTGAAAATAATAACTCGCTTTAAGCAGCCAGTTTGGTTCAGTTTTGTCAAAATAAGCAAAGAAACATCGCTAATGAATTACACTTGCAAGTGGATAATTCGGCCTCATTAAATCCGTATTCATGTAAAGTTCAAATAAACCCTTAGCTAGAGATGGGTTACGCATGAACTAGGCATGTGCAGGTATTAAAAGAACAAGAATGTCAACATTGAAGTGAAACAAGGGTAAACCATTTGGTTTACCGATTCGATCTACAAAACTCATTCTTATACAGGTAAAACGATTATTAACATATTGATTTAACCTATAATATCAAACCAAACAGGCCGTAAAAATCCAATTGCACGAGTTTGCTATCTATTTATATCTTTGTTTATGTTTACATCGGGTAAGATGATCGTCGGCAGTTTTCAGAAGGTCGCCTCGATGGTTAATTAGACGGCGACTAGACTAAAATACACACGAAATGCTGATACATACTATCGAGTCTATGCATCGTAAATTGTTTATTTTATACTTTTTTTAATTTGGATATACGTTTTAGTATGTTATAAGTCGAATATGAGAATTTGAGTCAATTCGGTGAACACGAATTTGACAGCTAATGCCCCTTAAGTTTTAAACTGAAATTCTTTTAAGGTTTTCACAATTGTCAATTTATTCCTAAGTAGCTTTTATAGCTTTTATCTTGTAAACTTAACTAGTCTTGCTTCGTGGTAAAAGTGTTCCGGTATTCCACATATAACTATCATTCTTATCTCGAAAAAGTTCAAGTGTACTTTGTTATTATTTTTATTATCATTTGGTCAAATTAAACAGATGCATGCCTCAATCCGTGTGAAAAAGAAGATGTGATATTATTGCAAAGAAGACAACTTTCAACCAGATACCAAATGATGTGCATGGATTCATTTTAAAACTAATAGAAATCCATGAATATCAGTTTTTATTTGGCGTTGATTGTAACGATATAAGTGTATGTAAGCTGCGTTCATTCAAGCAATGTATAATCTATAACTATAACTAATATACAAAATCAATTATTTTAGTCTATATATAAAAGGAGATGTGGTATGATTGCCAATGAAACAACTCTTCACAATGTTTGTTTTCTTTAAAGTGAAATGAAATGTGAACTATTTCTCATGGATATGTCATATTAACCTGTAAAAATGTAAAAAGAGTTTTCAAAAAGTTTGCTTAGTTGCAAAAAGTACGATATAAACAAATAGGTTTCAAAATGATGTGAGATAAACGTCAATGTGACAGTTACCTAACAATGATAAAAATTAATAGTCTATTCTTCAACTACACTCTGCTCACTGTCACTTTTGTCCATGGCATGTGGGATAAATGCTGCATCTTCAAGAGAAGCTCCTCAATTCTGGACTCCATGTGTGATGTCCAGATTATGTCTTATATACCCTAGACACCAGAGTCTAGAGGCATTGTGCACAAATTAACATGTTCTCGTCCGGTATATGCATCTAACTTTCCGCTGGACGTTAAACAGTCATCCATCATCATGAGACAAACAACTCCTGTAGTAAAATGGTGTGTTTCTTTTATATACTCTATATTCTATTTTTTTTTTTTCCCAAAAAGTGAAATAATAGACGCGTAACATCATCTCAAAAGATTTTAAAATCTTGAATCATTTATTTAATTATGTTTAAAGTCATTATGGTACTGTAATTGTAAAGGAGATATGATTGATAGTTGTTTGATGAACGTTCAGTGGGGAATACTTCATGCATATTTATGACGGAGAGCAATTTAGAGAATCTATTTCTGACAGGAAACAAGAAATTGCATGTGTTGTCATTGAACATAAGAGAAAATTCTCCAAAAGGAGGGGGATAAAGAATCAAAAGACCAATAAAATCATACAACACCATGAACATATAGAGGCGACAAAAAAAAAAAAAAAAACAGCAATAAAAAATATAAAAACAGGTAACTACAGTTTTGAACAAGAACCTCGGGCCACCACAAGAAACGAAAAAATCAGAAATATAAAGATATCTCATAGATAATTTATTCATAGTAAGCAGCTATTTTTGTTGGTCGTTTGTAACATAGTCTCACTCAAATTTAAAAGAGACCACAAAAAAGGGACCAAATAAACAATTGCTCCTTGTATGCATTCTGACCAATTATGCACGCTATCCCGCGTGAATATCAGATATTTATTTGAAGTTACCCAAGCTATATGGTTGTGTCGGATAGTTTTGTTTCATCTTTATTTCAGTTTTTATTGAAAACAAATATTTGTTCTGGTTTAATGTCACGGACAGTATACACCATGCTCTCATGGCGTCGTAATTTTTATTTTAATTAAAGAAAATTGAAAAGTTTATTTAACCACTGTGCAATATGATATCAAAATTCTCACGTGGTTTCTTCTTATGTCCTACGATTTTCTATGTACTATGTTATTGTTCATAGTTCTGTAATTTATTTGCACTATCCGTAGTAATTATTTAAAATGTTAACTTGGCATGCCATACATGATAGAAAATGCGGACGTGAAAGAAAGCACTTCATCAAAGTGTCAACATGAGATTACATTCCGCGGAGGTTACATTTCGACGATTTCGTCTTTAAAAACAAAATGAGTGTATCTAAAACTAGTAAAAGGAAATTGTTATGTTGACACCCGTATCGATCTGCTGGATGTAGAATTTTACGGAAAAAACTAGGCTCTAATTTAAAACGGTCATACGTATTTTTGTTTGCAACGCACAGACCGGGCTTATTATTACAAAATAACGTGGAAATAAACTTTAAAATAATTTGTAAATTCATAATTTTTTTTTACACGTCACCAATTTGTCTTGTTTTCTAATAAAAACAGTTATGAGGACGTATCTATCCGTGTTTAAAAACCTTGCCGGATCGGCGGTTAACGAACCTTCGCTAAAACAAAGACTTGTTATTCATTTTTTTTCTTTTTTGTTAGTTATAAATAAAAAAAATGATAAATTATAGAATTTATTCTATTTATAGCAACTGTACAAGTTCTTGGTACAGTTATTTCGTCACACAATCTATCGTACCTCGGAAATGGTGGCGTTGAATCAGGATTTGCTTGTTAGCAAAAGTTAAATTTTCGATGTGGCCACAGGGCTCGACCACGCTAAATATTGTTGCAAACTGAGTCAAAGTGTCAAACAATCAAAATAAGAGTAAAATTACTTTGGTCGAGGCCTGTGGCCAATGCGAAATTTAACCAGGAAGTGTGAAATTCTTTAAGAATTTGGACATTTTGAGCGTTCCGGTTTGATTCCGGATATTACGTCACATTAATGACGTCACAAAATATGATTTTATACTATAATAACAAATAACGATATACGTAGATATGTTTTAGCTATAAAGGATCCACCTTATTTCTCTTTATTTTTGTCACCTCACAGGGCCAATATTGGCACCTCGTGGCCATACTCCTTTACATAATGTTCACTTGTTTGCATTGGTTCTGTAAAAACATATAAGGTCTTCCTTTTTTATAACTTGCTTTGGGTGTGCGCCTTTGATCTGTTTTCAAAGTCTTACCGACACTTAAAGATTGATAACAACAATAATAGACTTAGTCTAAAATTTTCCGTTTACACATTTTGAAATTATAAAGAAACTAAGGTCTGAACTATGGAACGCCAAAACTGTCTTGTTATGCCCCTTTTCATTATATGATGTACACTTGTCATTATATTGTGTGCGAACACCTTTATATGATGTGCAAATATTCTTATATGATGCGGAAATATCCTTATATGATGTGCAGACATCCTTGTATGATGTGCAAATATACCTATATGGTGTGCAAATATCCTTATATGATATGCAAATATCCGTATATGATGTGCAGACATACTTATATGATCTGCAAACACACTTATATGATTTGCAAATAAGCGTAGGATTTGTTTTCTGATTAGTTGTCATTGGCTTTGAACAAGCTGTCAGTAACTGCGGGTACTCTCAAATATGTACTTAGTGTCTTTTGTTGTTGGGATGTACAAGTACCTGGCCACGTCCACTCTGTGTTTTTGTTAGATGTATTTCTATTTTATCCATCTGATGAGTTAAGCCTTTTCAACTGACTTTGATAGTTCCTTCTTATATTGTATTGTTACACCACTGTCAAAAGTTAGGGAGGGTTAGGATCCTGCTTACATGTTTAACCCCGCCACATTATTCATGCATATGCCCGTCCCAAGTCAGGAGACTGTAATTCAGTGGTTGTCGTTTGTTGCTGTGTTACATATATGTTTTTCTTTGTTCATTTTTTGTACATTAATTAGGCCGTTAGTTTTCTCGTTTGAATTGTTTAACATGTATCATTTCGGGGCCTTTTATAGCTGACAATGCGGTATGTGATTTGCTCATTGCTGAAGGCCATACGCTGACCTATAGTTGTTAATTTATTTTGTCATTTGGTCTCTTGTGAAAAGTTGTCTCATTGGCAATCATACCACATCTTCTTTTTTATACATTGTGTATTTACATGATATGAAAATGTACTTATATGATGTACAAAATCCTTATATGATGAGCACATGTTCTTATATGATGTGCAAATATACTGATATGATGTGCAAATATATTTATATGATGTGCAAATATACTTATATGATGTGCAAATATCCTTATATGATGTGCATGTTCCATTATTTATGTGAAAACATCTTTATATGATGTGGTTGTGTCATTATATTATGTGCTTGTAATCTTATATGATGTGGTTCGGTTTACTTTATTATATCATGTCAAAACGTTATGGTCAATGAACATGATTACGATTAGAACGATGTTTATGTCATAACTGATTCCGACATGCTTCTCCGGAATTATCATAAACCCGGCTCAAATCAGTAACTTTTCTGTGGAAAATGGATTACATTTAAAGAGATAAACCTTTGCACGTTGGTACCTCGGTTTAAAGATGAACAAATCCCATCTAATATTGTAAGAAAATTCTCAAATATGAATTGCAAACTTTTAAATTAATGGACGGGTACAATAATGAACGTAGTGATACGGTTAAAGTTATTAAATTATGGGTCCTAGACTGTACGGAGAACCTGGAGTAAATAATTGATCTACTAGAGGAAATTCTGTTTTTTTTAAATTTATTTTGAAAGCCAGTTAACTGTTTCTGATCTAGCAGCTACAGCCTCGTATCAGCTTCCGAAAGTGCAATTTATAGAAAAATGAGACCGTGCAATTTACCGTTCAACGTTTCAAACATTCGGAGGAAGATTTAGATCCATTAATACAGGAGCTAGTTAAAGAATGTCCTTGCTATAACGACAATATGATAAAACAAATTGTATTGCAAACGACAGCTATGTCGATACTATTGTTCTCTCTTTTTGAATTGCCGCATTATCTTATTTCATTTCCTGTATTAAGTCACAGTCATTTTAAAAAGATTTTCAAAAACAATATCTATAAAATGTTCTACGCATGCATAATTATAAGGAGAACCACCAACCTTCGGTAGGAAAACTGAGAATGCTTGTCAATTAAGATTAGAGTCGAGCGTACCTGCCATGTGCGGGATTCGAACTCACAACTTAAGTGTGGACAAGCTAGTGACACAGTTGTTCGACTACTTAGACCACTCGGCCACTTTGGCTCCATCGGTATAGATGAAAAGGATATGGATAAAAACAGAATTAAATTGTTTTATATTCTGTGACTTTTCTAAAGCTTTTGACATAGTTTGGCACAGAGGTCTTAAATCTAAACTAAAAGCTTATGATTTTTACGGAAGCTTGTTACATTTGGTTAAATATTATCTACATGATAGAAAACAGAGAGTCGTATTGCATAATTCTTCTTCTTCCTTCTGTGACCTTTTAGCTGGTGTTCCTAAGTGATCAGTTCTTGGCCCTCTTCTCTTTGTCTTATATATTAATGTAATTTAATTGCTGATAAGCTTACATCACTTTGTCGGCTATTTGCTGATGACACATAATCAAGTTTTCTGGTAACGATAGAGAACAGATTAGATCTGTTATCGATCGCGACCTGAAAGAGATGAATGTTTGGTCTACTAAATGGCTTATGGCATTTATAAAACCGAAATTATGATTTTCTCAAATATTGAGATTCCAGACCTCAGCTTTCCCTTTAATGACGACGACGGGGAGGAGGGATGGGGGTGGATGGAAGGGGGTTGGTGGGTGGAAGGGGTTGGGGGTGCAGTGTGTTTAACGACATTGACTACCCACGAGGTTCTTGCACGGTCGGTTCCTTAAATGGTAAAGTATGTCTTTAAGTACATCTCATAAGCACCTGGGAGATGATTTCAGTAGTGACGCAAAATTGAACACTCATATTTAAAGTATAATTACAAGTGTAACGAAACACTTAAATGTTTTGCGTAAACTTAAACACCGACGATCTCGAAACAATTTAGATAAACTGTACCTAGTATTCATTCGACCCATGAATATATACCACGGAAATGTTGGATAGTTGTGGAATATGCTATTCACATAGATTAGAAAATTTACAAATAGAGGCCACAAGAATTGTAACCGGTCTATCAATTTTCATCTAAATTGAAACCTTATACTCTGAGGTTGACTGATAATCTCTTTTGAAAGAAGAAGAAGAAAAGAAAATTACAGATGTTTTAATATATGCACCAAAACATGCACCAGAGTACATATGTAATCTTGTACCTCCATGTGTACACAGTACAACCAACAATCCGTTGCGAAATGGTTATAACATTATTGCTCCATTTTGTAGACTTTCCTTTATACTGAATCGTTTATTTCCTCCACTATAAGTGAGTGGAATAAACTTGAACCAAACATGTGCAGCGTTGACTCTATATTTAAGTTAAGAAAGAATTGAAAACGACAGTCTCCCAAGTAAAGTTAAAAGTTTTATTTGTACGGCGAGAGAAATTAAATATTATTTTAATGCAGTTTCGATGCTCCGCTTCATTCTTAAACTATGACCTTTTCGAGCTAACATTATAAATGATTCGTCTTGCCAATGTGGGTAAGATATTGAGGATGTTCATCATTGCTTCTTCGTTTTCCAAAAATCATCTCATGTAGAAAAAAACCTTGCTCAATAACCTTATTGGCTCTCGATAATGCTATAAACTGTTTGCTTCACATGCATGCTCATTTTACTTTTCATGTATTTGTTTATATTGTATTATGGAAAAGAATTCGAAAGTATGATTTACTTGAGTCTAATCCATTTTTTCAATTTAGCAAATAAAATACGTTTAAACTAAAAGAACATATGGGATGAACTTCAACTTGGTGCATTACATATGTGCGCAGCTTTACAACATTTTCGCGCATTTATTGCACAACTTCTCCTAGACAGTCACCTAGGTTTTGTGGGAAGCTGCTCATATATACATCTCCAGACTCGGGGCTCAGGCTAATTTTCTTTTTTTTTGAGGGGGATTTTGTTTTAAATGTTTGACTTCAAATTTCTTGAAAAGACATTATTTGTTTAAGAAGGAAGTAAACAAAATAGTTTGTTTCATTGAAAATGTCTTTCCTATTTAGAGGTAGTTTCTTCTATAAGAAGTTGATACACAAATTTCAAGTTTGTTCAATTTTTGTAAATTTGGCATTGCTGATACTTTAAAATAGCTGTTCAAGTTTCTCTTTATATATCACTTTTCTTAAGATATTAGTAAAAAGTCGCAAATATGGACAAAATGGGACATTGGAAGGGTAATAACTCATGTATGGCACCTGTCATTTGTAACCTAAAAAAGGGAAGGAGGAAAATAGAAAGGGTACATGTATCAATTTTGTATACGAACGCAAACATTTGCGGCCGTATAATGGTATGGCAATGTCTTCGTCGTCTTTAAAACATTTGGTTTCCAGACAATAACTTGCGTATAAGTGTATGGATCTCTATCAAAATTGTTCCACAATGTTCCATACCATATATGAAGTTCGAGACTGTTTAGGAACTAGGGACCAAAAAGGACAGAAACAATACTATTCTAATACTATGTATAAATTGCTTATTTCTTGACCAATTTCAAAGGTGTTTAATTCAAAGTCCTGATTCTTGGGATTCTTACATATGTTAAATTTAACCGTATTTATTTAGATTTGGATTGTATGCCCAGTTTTCAAATTGGTGTACATTCAGATCTAAAGGGTCACACATTAAACTTTGATTGATTTAAAATAAATGAATTCTAGGGGTTCTTTGAAATTCTGAATCTAACCGTGTATTTAGATTTTTGATTTTTTGCTCGGTTTTCATATAAGACCACATTGAGGTCCAAAGAGTCCAAAGTTAAACATAAATGTAATTTGATTTTAACAAAAATTTAATTCTTGGGGTTCTTTGATTTGCTGAATCTGAACATGTATTTAGATTTTTTATTTTGGGGCCCAGTTTTCAAGTTGGTCCATGTCGGGGTCCAAAGGGTTCAATTTTTTTTTAATTATTTCATCAACAATTGAATTATTAATGTACTTGGATATGCTGAATCTAACCGTGTATTCAGATTTTATATATATATATATATATATATATATATATATATATATATATATAACAATATATTGGACCAATTTAGTTAAATGTCCAATTTCAAAATTTCAAAATCTTTGACCATATTCATTCTGTGTCAGAAACCTATGTTGTTTCAAATATCTAATCACAATCCAAATTCAGAGCTGTATCAAGCTTGAATGGTGTGTCCATACTTGCCAATACTGTTCAGGGTTCGACCTCTGCGGTCGTATCAAGCTGAACCAAAAATTGAATGAACGTGTGGTAAATATAACAAAAGGCAATAACCGGCATATCCATATAAAGTTTTTGAAGTCGCAAACTACTTCCACACTCGAAGTTCTAGATCCACTACTGATGCAATATTTTATACTTATAATAGAACAAGAAATTGTATTCATTATTTTGTTATAACGAACAGAAGTATTGAAAAATGTATGTAAGTGTGAGGTATTCAATTATTTATGTCTTTGGAAAAAGGGGGTGGGGTCTCAACTTTATTGTCTTTCTTCAAGGGGGGACTTGAAAAAATAAGAGTAATTCTGATGTTTCTTCCCAAGTCCCACCCAATGAAAAATCTACCAGACCCTCGGTAGTTGATTTATAATTTTAATTATGTTTAATTATTCATTTTAAATCTTAATTTTGACTACCATTTTGCAAGGAAGGTTTCTCTATAAATAAGTTTAAGTTATGGAAATAATAGGCAAAAAAAACAACAAAACTCATAAAAGCCCAAATTGTCCAAATGGGACCTTTTCATCAGAGCATATTCAGACTGTTTTCATTACACCCCAGTTTTTATCGAGAAATAAAATTATTTCAATGGTTCACAATTGGGGAATGCTTGGAGGACAAATATTTACAAACAATCATTCTTTACTTAAAATGTGTTAAAATCATAGCAAGATACTCAAGTCTTCATCCAAAATCAATATGAAAAGCTAGGGCTAACTATTTAAGTATTGATGTAGATTGTGTATTGTTCACCATTACAACTGTTTACAGTCCTCCCATCTCCTAAAAAGATGAGCGGTCGGTACATTTGCCCTTTTAACAGTTCGGTGTTTTGAGTCTGGAAGTTTTGAAATTTAAGTCCGAAAGACCTCTGGATGTTTGTTGAAACTGTAATAAAAATGTGAGCGTACGACATTAAAGACACTGCTCGCAAATGTTTTGATTTGTACGTGCAAATTTAAGTGCAAAAGTAATGCATCGAGTTGAAGTTCATTCCATATCTCATTTCATCCATCCCGGTTTATTTATGCATGCGTAGAAACGTTTTTAGCTGATAATATGAAATATTATTAAACATGACTGATTTAATTGGTAAAGCAATACAGCTAAAACAAAATTATTACATTTTTGCCACAGGAGGGATATTTTGTACTAGCTCCTGATTTTAATGGAACTAAATCTTCCTCCGAAATGTTTGAAACGTTGATTTTTTAAATTACACTGTGTAATTTTTGTCTATGAATTGCACTGTCTCATATTTTTTCTATAACTTGCACTTTCGGAAGTGATACGAGACTAAAGCTGCTAGATCAGAATCAGTAAACTGTCTTTGTAAAAAAAAAATCGCTGAATATTCTCTGGTAGATCAAATATTTGAACTCCAAGTACAGCCAAGGACCCATAACATCAATCTAATTAAAATTCATATCTATAAAAACTTGCGTGCTTGTACATATGAGTATAACGAAATCAGAGAACTTTTGTTTGATAAAATTGCCATAACATAATCACTTTTGCCGCATCAATAAAACCTTAACTTTGCAATTCATATTTTGACAATTTTCATACAATATCAGATGTGATTTTCTCATCTTTAAAACGATGTATCAACGCGCCAAGGTTTATCTTTTTTTTAAATCTCATCCATTTTCTAAACGATAGTTACAGATCTTAGCCGTAATTCCGGAGAAGCAGATCGGAATCAGTGATGACGTAGAGAGTAATCGTTCTAATCGTGATTATGTTTATAGACCATAACAAAGATAAAAATATGTCATAAAAGTACGTTTTGACATCATATAATTAAGTAATACGAACAACATCATATGTTACATGCACATAATATAATGACAAAAGCATATCATATAAAGATGTTTGCAAATAATATAAGGAACAATTCACATCATATAAGGATATTTGCACATCATATAAGTACATTTGCACATCATATAAGCAGCTTTGCACATCATATAAGTTCATTTGCACATCATATAAGTACATTTGCACATCAAACAAGTATATTTGCACATCATATATGTATATTTGCACATCATATAAGTATATTTGCCTATCATATAAGTAAATTTGCATATCATATAAGTTTAAAAGCACATCATATAAGTATATTTGTACATCATATAATGTCAACTGGACACCATAGAAAGGTGTTTGCACATCATATAATGATATAATATAAAGGTAAATGCAAATCATGACAATGAGCATAATAAGACAGTTTTGGCGTTCAATGTTCAACTTCCTCTGGCAAAGTTGGCCGTAGATGGATTTGGCTATTGTTTAGGTTCATTTTGATCTTATAGCTCTTCAATTGTTCCAGTTCGTTCAAATCCTTGGCTTTCAAATATTTGGCTCTGAGCGTTCCTGGTGAAGGTAAATCCAGAAAAGCGCTTCGGACGCATGACATTTATATAACGTGTTGTTTTAATTTTTTAGTTCTATATCCATGATATCCATTCTTTTTCAATATTTCAAATCGTTTTTTTTTTGCAATGATGCATGATAGATACACTTTATTTGTGGACTGTTGCTAGATAACATTTTTGGTCCTGCTTACAATGCTCCCATTTTTTTATGGCGTTCCAGTTTCCTCGTCCTTTATCCTGCTAGACCTACCTTTTGTCGTTCTTGTTTTCAACATGAACTATTTGCCATCAAAAATGAAAGAAAATACAATAATCAATCGAAAAACATAATTGTATTATATTATGTGTATGTTTTTTCTTGAATAAGTGACGAAACATTTAGTACAATATTCATCAGAGTCTTTTTATTAAGTCACATTTCGAAGGTTTTATATTGGTTTAATATTGATTGAATGATGTTTAATAATATTTGGTGGCGAACATTTTTTATGGGACTTTGCACTCAACACTAAATGTGTCTTTATTGATACATGACCTAAAATACAAAATCTGAGAAACATTATTTCAAAATCTGATATCAAGTCGTTTGCACACTTGATAAGCAAAGGAAAATCATATTTAGATCAATTCTATTGTCTTAACATGCTTGTGTTTCTTATTCCATTGGCACTTTATTTTGCGAATTTGAATACAAAAGCTGAAAATATATATATAAGTTATATAAGTTAATGAACAGAGAAAACGATAAATAAATAAATGTTTACTATAAACAGATATACAATGAACAAAATATAAATAAAAATCTTTATAACTTTGTCATGAATACCCTTTACAGGAAAAGATAGATAATAGGAATGTCCGTATTGCGTTGGTGCAATGAAATAACACTATTATTATCAATTGGAGTGAGTTGCAATGCCAGCACATATTGTGAGACAATATCTTCGTGTGAAATGGTTTGTGATACCATAGGACCTTCGTATAACTGCCACAAAGAGGTCTAATAGAAGTGCCAAGCTTCCCCGAGTCAACAGTAGAGCTGTATGTAGTTATTATATGTAATAAAACTGATATATCATATATTCTCCACCATTTTATACACCTTGTCATAGTACAATATCACCAAATAACTGCAATTACTAAACATGTAGGATGATTTGTTGAGACCTACTAAATGAACTTGTTTATAAAGAACATTCAAATCTCAAAGATTGAACGTCAGTAGAAGTCTGAGAAATTCTAACAAAATAACTAGTCAGTTTTCCTTAAACGAAATATTTTGCAAATCGCACGCTCTTACAAACAGGGAATCATATCGGGCCGACCTGAATGGTTTAAATAAAAAAAGAAAATACCTAGGTGTATGGCACGCCTGAACCACTTTTATAGATAATCCTAGATTATCTCAGATAAACTAGGATTATCTCAGATAAACTAGGATTATCTCAATATTTTACATTAAGCTCAGATAAACCGGGATTATCTCGATTTTTTTCAGATAATCCCAGTTTATCTCAGAATTTTAAGATAAACCGGGATTTTCTCAGCTTAATGCATATTTGAGATAATTCATTATATTCCTCACAAAATTAGATAAATAATTAACTGGAGAAAATCCGGGATTATCTGAAAATTCTGAGATAATCCGGGATTATCTGAGAATTTTGAGAAAATCGATTAACTGAAAAAAAGGAGCCAATAGAAAGCCACGACACATTGGAGGAAAATTTCATGGTCATAAGGGATAAGATATAGATACAATGGTGCATCTATACAGATAGAGAAGAATGAAAGATTACCCTCTTACGGGAAACGTTTTAGAAGTTTTAAATTTTCAAATTTGATAAAAATAACAATTGATTTATTCAGGATGTACATGTATGACAAGTGTATCGATAATAATGAAGATCAGAGGGATCTAGAATTTAGAAGTTTGTCTTGAGAGTTTTTTTTAAAGAGAATTTGAATGTTACATCCGTATTTGTCTTTATGAAGATAGTGAAATATGTTACATAAATCTGGCATCCGCACAATTAACTAGGACAAATAACTAAAATGTTGAAATAAGTTTAGCAAAGTTGAAATACACCATTTCGAAGTTCTAATGAGTTTCCTTTTAGAAAGTTATAATCTTTAAAAAAAAAAAAAATCACGCGCCGTTTTTCTTTCCTTAATTTTTTCTATTAAAAGAGTGAAATATGGTGCAGGAATTTATTATCCATTTTATTTCAAAGTGTTACATTTTAGTACTTACTTGGTAAGTTGAATTATAAAGTGTTTTTGTCAATTAGATAATCTAATCATGATAATGACAAATGCCCAATACCTGAAATATCTATTACCTTACAACTCTATTACATTGTTAATCAGTTTGGTTTTTCAACGACACGTGGCCAATGCATAATTAACCTCTAAACAAACGCTGTTAAAACGGGGTTTTGATCCCTGAAGGACGCCACACTTTGCGATGAATTAGATCTATATTTGTTAACGTTTTCAAATTAAATAAACTGAATGGATTTCTTAAATTTCTCAAATGGCTTTAATATTATTACAAACAAAACGAAACGTTTATTTAACATTTTTTGCAACTTTTATCTTTATTTTTGTTCTAAGAAAACCTTTCTTGTTTGGTTAACTAGTATGTGTTGGATACCTTCACTAATTACTAAAGATCAGACGACCTAATTTTAAAAGAATTTGTATAGACCTAATCAACATGATAATTGGTATTGAATATGATCATCGGTCATGCATGACATATTCCAAATAACGGCGCGTGTTAATAAACACTTCAATAACTTCTGAAATATTCAATTAATTTTATTCAAACAAAAAAACGTACCGCAAAATATTAAGATAAAAAATAAATAAGTTATCGGACGCATACCCTCAACGCCCACTAAAATATCTATTACATGTCCTGAGTGCACTCAGGAGGCCCTGAGCGGTTTTAAAACGTACCGCAAAATTATTACTTAAAATAATTTTTGTTGACTGTTAAATGAAATACATTTCAATTCATGGAGTGTCAGTGAGTTATAATATATTTTACAAATGAGGGCCCCACTTTGGTAGTCCAACTTGAACACATTGGGTGATCGTATATATGCAATCAGGAACAGATGTTTCCACGAAATTATTATAAAATTTTATGAACTTGCCTGCTTTAATAAATCATGTTTTAGTTATAACATACACATTTAATGTAATATTATTTATAAATCAATGTTTAAAAATCACATATATGTGCTAAGATTAAAACTTCATGTAATATTTTAATACTTTGTTCTTGTAAAATTTTTCATTAATAAATACTGTTTGAACTAAGATTAAAATTTCATGAGTCATACGGTCATTCCAAGTGTCATTCGGTCATTCGTGTTACGTATCTCCAGTACTTCTCTATGGATAAGAGCTAAAACTACCAAAAACAAGTTCACCAGAATTAATCGAAAACTTCTAGAAAAAGCTACTTATAAGCTTATACTCTCATTACCAACTTATGTAGCAGATGTTACTATATAATAATAATAATAATAAATTCTTTATTTAAAGAGGGTAACTCAATTAGAAGTAGTCTAATTTTCATTGAGGCCCTCAAACAAAATACATGTATACAGTTAACATTCATACATTCATACATTAAAATACAATATATATTACTAGTATATACACAATTCAATCATTCAAACATACAAATGGCAATAAATGGCAATAATTGGTAAAGTTTTGATTAAATTTTCTTATTCTTACAACAAAAGAAAGAAAACAAATTATTCGACTTGCATAGAATTTTCAAGAAAATGATTATAACAATGTTTCTTAAATAACTCCACATTACGACAATTTTTATTTTGAGTGGTAAATTATTCCATACCTTTGTTGCAGAATAATGAAAAGATTTTTATAAAATTTGTATTTGGTCTTGGAACAAATAGATCATTATTACAGACAGATCGTAAGTTGTGGTGTTGCACATCATTAATATTTAGCATTGCTAAGTAATCAGGTGTTAGTCCATTTACAATTTTATACATTAGAATTGATTGTTGGTATTTTATTCTTTTTGTAAAGATAGCCATTTTAAAGATGAAAACATAAAATTAGATGGAACAGAAATATCGCATTCAAGTATAATTCTTGCTACTCTTTTTTGAAGTTTTATGATTCTATCTGAATCTTTTTGTAATAAATTTCCCCACACTGAACTACAATAGTCTATATATGGTAGAATATATGCATTATAAAATAATTGTCTTGTGTGTATAGGCAAATATACTTTAATTTTAAACAAAAGTGATATTTTAGATGAGATAATCTTACATATACGATCAACATGATCTTCCCAGCTTAAATTTTCATCAATGTCAATTCCAAGTAATTTGAAAGAATGGACATTTTCAATACATGTTTCATTGACGGTAATACATAATTCTGATAGTTGTGTAAGTTTTTGTTTTGAACCCAATTTCATACACTTTGTTTTTTGTGCATTAATTTTCATACTGTTATTGTTACACCAAGATTGTATAGCATTTAAATCATTTTGCAATATGCTGTTTATTTTTTCAATGTTTTTATTATGAAAACGCAATGTTGAATCATCAGCATATAAATCCATGTCGGATTGTTTATCATGAAGTGGTAAATCATTTATATAAATTAAAAATAACAGAGGACCTAAAATAGAACCTTGAGGCACTCCATATTTTACAAACGATTTATCAGATTTAATGTTAGCTTATTGAACTTCTTGTTGTCTCTCAGACAAATATGATTTTATCCAATCTATCGTATGTTCTCCGATATGATAAAATTTTAACTTTTCTAAAAGTATGGCATGGCTATTAAGGTCAAAAGCCTTACTGAAATCTAAAAACACAGTACCAACTATTTCTCCATTATCTAAATATTTTAACCATTCATCAATTAGTTTAGTCAGCGCTGTTTGACATGAATGACCTTGCCTGTAACCTGACTGAGCGATATGTAACATTTTTATTATTTAAGAATGCATATAACTGTGTACATACATGTCTCTCAAAATGTTAGATATGGTATTTAAAATAGAAATTGGACGATAATTGGAGGAAATATCTGTTGGTCCTCCTTTATGTATAGCAGTTACTCTTGCAAGTTTTAATTTTGCGGAAAACGATTCGACGTTATACTTTTGTTTATTAGTAAAGTTAGTGATGGCGATATTATCTATGCACTTACCTTTAAAAATTTGGGACCAATTCCATCTAAACCTGCGGATTTATTAATATTAAGGTGTTTTAGTTGTGAACGCACCTCTCCAACAGAAATGAGTTTTAATTTAAAATTTTCAGTTTCCTTTAATTTTTTACTAGTAAAAGTTTGTAGCTTAGAAAAATCCATATCTGAAGTATTATTTCCAATAAGTTTTTCAGCTACGGAAGAAAAATGAACATTTAGTGTAATAACAATATCTTGGGGGTTATAAACAGTTTGATTTTCATACTGCATTTTAGGTGGAAAAATATTATTCATTTTTGGATTTAACTCTTTAATGTGATTCCAAATTTCTTTACTATTTTTGGAACTAGATATAGCGTTTTGATAATATTCCTATCAACATCCTAAACGGAATACTACCAATAGAAGCCCAACTACATATCCGAGTACTTGGACTATTGAACAACATCTGTAATCAGCCCGAAAAAAGCATAGATAAATTGCTAGCTGACGACAACTTAAACTGAAAAATAGCCAAAGTTCTAGTTGCTTGTCGCTATAAAACATATGCCCAAGAAGTACGATCTACAAAATGGTACATGGACAACACCGTCAAAAAAATCTTATGGACCTCAAACATCAAGAAAACAGTACAGAGCTACTAGTCTTAGAGTAACTTCAGTAAATAGCAACACTGTATTCTAGTTTCGAAGGCCGTACGGTTGCCTATAGTTGTTAGTTTAAACATATTTTATTGTTCAAAAATGACAAATGGATTAGACATTTTCAACTTAGTAACGTCTTCTTCTATTGTTGTCAATTCCTGTGTCATTTGGTCTCTTGTGGAGAGTTGTCTCATTGGCAATCATACCACATCTTCTTTTTAATTTTCCAAAACGACGAGTGTAAAAAAAAAGCAAATATGCAAACATAAAGCCTGATTTATATTTACAACAAAAACAAAATGAAACACAGGAACAAAGACTCAATGACACAATATGTCATGACGAGAGGAAGGCACATGCATATTTGGAAGGGGCTAAAAAAAGGTCTAGTGCCAAACTATATGATACCTTAAACTGAAACTGTACACATGGGATAAGACCGAAGTCAGAACTTAAAGTAAAAATTTGTTGAAAAAGGTTCAGATCAACACAATACAGATAAAAAAAATATACCAATATATAGGACACAAAAGAACGATCTGATAGTACTAGCAGTTTATAACCTAGTTCATCATGTTCAAAGTCAGTAAACTTGGATAGATATACAGAGTGGTGATAGATATACAGAGTGGTGGTAGATATACAGAATGGTGATATATAAACGAAGTGGTGATAAATATACAGAATGGTGATAGATATACAGAGTGGTAGAAGATATACAGAGTGTTGGTAGATATACAGAGTGGTGATAGATATACAAAGTGGTGATAGATATACAGAGTGGAGAAAGATATGCAGAGTGATGGTAGATATATAGAGTGGTGATAGATATACAGAGTGGTGATATATACAAAATGGTGATAGATATACAGAATGGTGATATATAAACGAAGTGGTGATAGATATACAGAATGGTGATAGATATACATAGTGGTAGTAGATATACAGAGTGTTGATAGATATATAGAGTGGTGGGAGATATACAGAGCGGAGATAGATATGCAGAGTGATGGTAGATATATAGAGTGGTGATAGATATACAGAGTGGTGATAGGTATACAAAGTGGTGATAGATATACAGAATGGTGATAGATATACAGAGTGGTAGTAGATATAAAAAGTGTTGATAGATATACAGAGTGGTGATAGATATACAGAGTGGTGATAGATATACAAAGTGGTGATAGATATCAGAGTGGAGATAGATATGCAGAGTGGTGATAGATATACAGAATGGTGATAGATATACAGAGTGGTGATAGATATACAGAGTGGAGATAGATATACAGAGTGGTGATATATATACAGAGTGGTGATAGATATACAGAGTGGGGTTAGATATACAGAGTGGTGGTAGATATACAAAATGGTAATAGATATACAAAGTGGTGATAGATATACAGAATGGTGATATATAAACGGAGTGTTGATAGATATACAGAGTGGAGATAGATATGCAGAGTGATAGTAGATATATAGAGTGGTGATAGATATACAGAGTGGTGATAGGTATACAAAGTGGTGATAGATATACAGAATGGTGATAGATATACAGAGTGGTAGTAGATATAAAAAGTGTTGATAGATATACAGAGTGGTGGTAGATATACAGAGTGGTGATAGATATACAAAGTGGTGATAGATATCAGAGTGGAAATAGATATGCAGAGTGGTGATAGATATACAGAGTGGAGATAGATATACAGAGTGGTGATAGATATACAGAGTGGAGATAGATATACAGAGTGGTGATATATATACAGAGTGGTGATAGATATACAGAGTGGTGATAGATATACAGAGTTGGGGTAGATATACAGAGTGGTGGTAGATATACAAAATGGTAATAGATATACAAAGTGGTGATAGATATACAGAATGGTGATATATAAACGAAGTGTTGATAGATATACAGAGTGGAGATAGATATACAGAGTGGTGGTAGATATACAGAGCGGTGGTAGATATACAGAGTAGTGATAGATATACCGTGTGGAGATAGATATGCAGAGCAGTGGTAGATATACAAAGCGGTGATAGATATACAGAGAGGTGAAAGATATACAGAGTGGTGATAGATATACAGAGTCGTGATAGATATATAGAGTGTTGATAGATATACAGAGTGGTAGTAGATATACAGAGTGGTGATAAATAAATAAAGTGGTGATAGATATATAAAGTTGTGATAGATATGCAGAGTAGTGGTAGATATACAGTGGGGTGATATATATACAGAGTAGTGATAGATATACAGAATGGTGATAGACATACAGATTGGAGATATATAAAGTGGTGAGAGATATGCAGAGTGGTGGTAGATATACAGAATGGTGGTAGATATAAAGAGGGATGATAGATATACAAACGGTGATAGATATACAGACAGGTGATAGATATACAGAGTGGTGATAGATATACAGAGTGGTGATAGATATATAGAGTGTTGATAGATATACAGAGTGGTAGTAGATATACAGAGTGGTGATAAATAGATAAAGTGGTGATAGATATATAAAGTTGTGACAGATATGCAGAGTAGTGGTAGATATACGGTGGGGTGATATATATACAGAGTAGTGATAGATATAAAGAATGGTGATAGACATACAGATTGGAGATATATAAAGTGGTGAGAGATATGCAGAGTGGTGGTAGATATACAGAATGGTGGTAGATATAAAGAGGGATGATAGATATACAGAGTGGTGATATATACAAAGTGGTGATAGATATACAGAATGGTGATATATAAACGAAGTGGTGATAGATATACAGAATGGTGATAGATATACATAGTGGTAGTAGATATACAGAGTGTTGATAGATATACAGAGTGGTGGGAGATATACAGAGCGGAGATAGATATGCAGTGATGGTAGATATATAGAGTGGTGATAGATATACAGAATGGTGATAGATATACAGAGTGGTAGTAGATATAAAGAGTGTTGATAGATATACAGAGTGGTGGTAGATATACAGAGTGGTGATAGATATACAAAGTGGTGATAGATATCAGAGTGGAGATAGATAGGCAGAGTGGTGATAGATATACAGAGTGGTTATAGATATACAGAGTGGTGATATATACAAAGTGGTGATAGATATACAGAATGGTGATATATAAACGAAGTGGTGATAGATATACAGAATAGTGATAGATATACATAGTGGTAGTAGATATACAGTGTTGATAGCTATACAGAGTGGTGGGAGATATACAGAGTGGAGATAGATATGCAGAGTGATGGTAGATATATAGAGTGGTGATAGAGATACAGAGTGGTGATATATATACAAAGTGGTGATAGATATACAGAATGGTGATATATAATCGAAGTGGTCATAGATATACAGAGTGGTGATAGATATACAGAGTGGTAGTAGATATAAAGAGTGTTGATAGATATACAGAGTGGTGGTAGATATACAGAGTGGTGATAGATATACAAAGTGGTGATAGATATCAGAGTGGAGATAGATATGCAGAGTGGTGATAGATATACAGAGTGGTGATAGATATACAGAGTGGTGATAGATGTACAGAGTGGAGATAGATATACAGAGTGGTGATATATATACAGAGTGGTGATAGATATACAGAGTGGGGGTAGATATACAGAGTGATGTTAAATATACAGAATGGTAATAGATATACAAAGTGGTGATAGATATACAGAATGGTGATATATAAACGAAGTGTTGATAGATATACAGAGTGGTGATAGACAAACAGAGTAGTGGTAGATATACAGAGCGGTGGTAGATATACAGAGTAGTGATAGATATACCGAGTGGAGATAGATATGGAGAACAGTGGTAGATATACAAAGTGGTGATAGATATACAGAGAGGTGATAGATATACAGAGTGGTGATAGATATACAGAGTGGTGATAGATATATAGAGTGTTGATAGATATACCGAGTGGAGATAGATATGCAGAGCAGTGGTAGATATACAAAGTGGTGATAGATATACAGAGAGGTGATAGATATACAGAGTGGTGATAGATATACAGAGTGGTGATAGATATATAGAGTGTTGATAGATATACAGAGTGGTGGTAGATATACAGAGAGGTGATAAATAAATAAAGTGGTGATAGATATATAAAGTTGTGATAGATATGCAGAGTGGTGGTAGATATACAGTGGGGTGATATATATACAGAGTAGTGATAGATATACAAAATGGTGATAGACATACAGATTGGAGATATATAAAGTGGTGAGAGATATGCAGAGTGGTGGTAGATATACAGAATGGTGGTAGATATAAAGAGGCATGATAGATAAACAGAGTGATGATAGGTATGCAGAGTGGTGGTAGATATACAGAATGGTGATATATAAACGAAGTGGTGATAGATATACAGAATGGTGATAGATATACAGAGTAGTAGTAGATATACAGTGTTGATAGATATACAGAGTGGTGGTAGATATACAGAGTGGTGATAGATATACAAAGTGGTGATAGATAACCAAAGTGGTGATAGATATACATAATGGTGATATATAAGCGAAATGGTGATAGATATACAGAATGGTGATAGATATACATAGTGGTAGTAGATATACAGAGTGTTGATAGATATACAAAGTGGTGGTAGATATACAGAGTGGTGATAGATATACAAATTGGTGATAGATAAACAGAGTGAAGACAGATATGCAGAGTGGTGATAGATATACAGAGTGGTGATAGATATACAGAGTGGTGATATATATACAAAGTGGTGATAGATATACAGCGTGATGATAGATATACAGAGTGGAGATAGATATATAGAGTGGTGATAGATATACAGACTGGTGATAGATATACAGAGTGGGAGTAGATATACAGAGTGGTGGTAGATATACAGAGTGGTAATAGATATACAAAGTGGTGATAGATATATAAATTGGTGATAGATATGCAAAGAGGTGGTAGATATACAGAGTGGTTGTAGATATAAAGTGTTGAAAGAGATACAGAGTGGTGATAGATATACAAAGAAGTGATAGATATACAGAGTGGTGATAGATATGCAGAGTAGTGGTAGATATACAAAGTGGTGATAAATATACAGAGTGGTGATAGCTATACAGAGTGGTGATAGATATACAGAGTGGTGATAGATATACAGAGTGGTGGTAGATATAAAGAGTGGTGGTAGATATACAGAATGGTGATAGATAAACAAAGTGGTGATAGATATATAAAGCTGTGATAGATATGCAAAGAGGTGGTAGATATACAGAGTGGTGGTAGATATAGAGTGTTGAAAGAGATACAGAGTGGTGGTAGATATAGAGTGTTGAAAGAGATACAGAGTGGTGATAGATATACAAAGTAGTGATAGATATATAAATTGGTGATAGATATGCAAAGAGGTGGTAGATATACAGAGTGGTGGTAGATATAGAGTGTTGAAAGAGATACAGAGTGGTGGTAGATATAGAGTGTTGAAAGAGATACAGAGTGGTGGTAGATATAGAGTGTTGAATAAGATACAGAGTGGTAATAGATATACAAAGTGGTGTTAGATATATAAATTGGTGATAGATATGCAAAGAGGTGGTAGATATACAGAGTGGTGGTAGATATAGTGTTGAAAGAGATACAGAGTGGTGGTAGATATAGAGTGTTGAAAGAGATACAGAGTGGTGATAGATATACAGAGTGGTGATAGATATGCAGAGTGGTGGTAGATATACAGAGTGGTGGTAGATATACAGAGGGGTGATAGATATACAGAGTAGTGATAGATATACATAGTGGTGATAGTTATACAGAGTGGAGATATATAAAGTGGTGAGAGATATGCATAGTGGTGGTAGATATACAGTGGTGGTAGATATACAGAGGGGTGATAGATATACAAAGTAGTGATAGATATACAGAGTGTTGATAGATATGCAGAGTAGTGGTAGATATACAAAGTGGTGATAAATATACAGAGTGGTGATAGATATACAGAGTGGTTATAGATATACAGAGTGGTGATAGGTATGCAGAGTGGTGGTAGATATGCAGAATGGTGATATATAAACGAAGTGGTGATAGATATACAGAATGGTGATAGATATACCGAGTGGTAGTAGATATACAGAGTGTTGATAGATATACAGAATGGTGGTAGATAGACAGAGTGGTGATAGATATACAAAGTGGTGATAGATAACCAAAGTGGTGATAGATATACAGAATGGTGATATATAAGCGAAGTGGTGATAGATATACAGATTGGTGATAGAAATACAGACTGGTAGTAGATATACATAGTGTTGATAGATAAACAAAGTGGTGATAGATATATAAAGTTGTGATAGATATGCAGAGTGGTGGTAGATATACAGAGTGGTGGTAGATATAGAGAGGGGTGATAGATATACAGAGTAGTGATAGATATACATAGTGGTGATAGATATACAGAGTGGAGATATATAAAGTGGTGAGAGATATGCATAGTGGTGGTAGATATACAGTGGTGGTAGATATACAGAGGGGTGATAGATATACAAAGTAGTGATAGATATACAGAGTGTTGATAGATATGCAGAGTAGTGGTAGATATACAAAGTGGTGATTAATATACAGAGTGGTGATAGATATACAGAGTGGTGATAGATATACAGAGTGGTGATAGATATACAGAGTGGTGATAGGTATGCAGAGTGGTGGTAGATATGCAGAATGGTGATATATAAACGAAGTGGTGATAGATATACAGAATGGTGATAGATATACCGAGTGGTAGTAGATATACAGAGTGTTGATAGATATACAGAATGGTGGTAGATATACAGAGTGGAGATATATAAAGTGGTGAGAGATATGCATAGTGGTGGTAGATATACAGTGGTGGTAGATATACAGAGGGGTGATAGATATACAAAGTAGTGATAGATATACAGAGTGTTGATAGATATGCTGAGTAGTGGTAGATATACAAAGTGGTGATAAATATACAGAGTGGTGATAGATATACAAAGAGGTGATAGATAACCAAAGTGGTGATAGATATACAGAATGTTGATATATAAGCGAAGTGGTGATAGATATACAGAATGGTGATAGAAATACAGACTGGTAGTAGATATACAGAGTGTTGATAGATAAACAAAGTGGTGATAGATATATAAAGTTTTGATAGATATGCAGAGTGGTGGTAGATATACAGAGTGGTGGTAGATATACAGAGGGGTGATAGATATACAGAGTAGTGATAGATATACATAGTGGTGATAGATATACAGAGTGGAGATATATAAAGTGGTGAGAGATATGCAGAGTGGTGGTAGATATAAAGAGGGATGATAGATATACAGAGTGGTGATAGATATACAGAGTGGAGATAGATATGCAGTGTAGTGGTAGATGTACAGAGTGGTGAAAGATATACAGAGTGGTGATATATATACAAAGTGGTGATAGATATACAGAGTGGTGATAGATATACAGAATGATGGTAGATATACAGGGTGGGGACAGATATACAGAGTGGTGATATATATACAAAGTGGTGATAGATATACAGAGTGGTGATAGATATACAGAATGGTGGTAGATATACAGGGTGGGGACAGATATACAGGGTGGGGACAGATATACAGAGTGTTGGTAGATATACAAAGTAGGGATAGATATACAAAGTGGTGATAGATATACAGAGTGGTGATAGATATACAGAGTGGTGGTAGATTAACAGAGTGGCGATATATATACAGAGTACGTTTTTTTCAATTTAGACTTGTTTATATTTTTTCGTTTGGGCTTGTATTATATTTGCCTTCGGGTTTATATGATCCGTTCATCCTATTTTGACTCTTTCAAAATTCTAGAGTCTATCCTAAATTGAGGTAAATTATATGGCCTTCCAAATACCGTTTCGATTCCTAACATCACTGAAGAGACATTAATTGTCGAAATCCGGATATGGTGTACAAATTTTTGCACCTTATGTTTGCGGTATACCATCTTTTCCGCAAGTTTATTGTTTTCTGTTTGGTAATAAATTAATAATAAGATCTATTTTGTTACATCTTGTGGTCCGTTTATTTGGCAATCGCCAATGGCAGTCAGCAGGGTTTAAGAACATCAGTTGTTCGACCTGCTAGTCAAATGCGTTTTGTTAAAATACTCTTTTTCACTCATTTGGTCTTTTGGAAAATGTTGTTTGTGCTGTATTTAGACCCCTCTACCAAGAAATTTGTTTTGCATGCACACGTATACAGATTGTGGTTTTTATCCAACGCAATCATAGGTTTGAACGTTGTTTTCAATTTAGACTTGTTTACAGAGTATTATACAAACGATAGATATACAGAACGAGAGATAGATATAGTGGAGATAGATATACAGAGTGGTGGTAGATATATAGAGTGATGGAAGATATATACAGATTGGTGATAGATATACAGAGTTGTGGTAGATATACAGAGTGGTAATAGATATACAGAGTGGTGATAGAAATACAGAGTAGTGGTAGATATGCAGAGTAGTGGTAGATTACAGAATGTTGATAGATATACAGAGTGGTGATAGATATACAGAGTAGTGATAGATATACAGAGTGGTGATAGATATACAGAGTGGTGATAGTTATAGTAGGAACTTGTTGAATGTCTTATGGTGATGGCAAATACATGTTGAATGTCCTATATCTAAAGCAGGTACTTGTTGAATATCCTATTGGTATACTAGGAACTTGTTGAATGTCCTATAGTTATAGCAGTTCCTTGGTGAATGTCCCAAAGTTATAGCAGGTACTTCTTGAATGTCCTATAGTCATAGATGGTACTCGATGAATGTCCTATTGATTTCCCGTGTGGGTTATGGTTACCAGAAGTAGAGGTATGCATGGTATCTAAAATTACCCATAGCACTAGACCAGTAAACGTTTTGAAGCATTAAGGTAGAAGGTGTCTGGTTTGTCACAACGACCACCTGAACTATTACCGGCTGTCGGCCATGGTAATAGAGGTAGAGATAGAGTTAGACATTGACCTCTAAAATGGACCAAATCATTTATACATTTAAAAATTATAAACCAAATTCATGAAAAAATCCCACACAGTGATTTTTTTCTGAGACTTATTTTTCTACATTCCAATACACTATGACAGCATGTTTTTTTGGTCTCGTAAACACCACAAAGGACCTACTTTGAGCACAAAAAAAACACAATGTAGCAGAAAGGACCACAAAGGAGTTTGTAAGAGCACAAAGGACCTTATAATCACTGTTTTGTAAGGAAATAGTATTTTTTTAAATCTGTATTTCAGAAATGTCAATATATGCTTTGCTTAATCAAATTTTATTTTGGACAAAAACAAAGAATCTACAGAAATGTTCTTACTTTATGAATCTTAATTTGCTGCGAGGAACAAAAAGTGCACATGGTGCAATAAAAAAAAGGTGCAATAAAAATAGGACTGCACAGCTGTCTTTTGGGTATATGTTTCGCTGGGCTGTTTGATGAAACAGATAATATACCTGTCTAGATAACTAAATAACTTAAATACTATCATTCAATACACTAAATATAGTTAACCTATTGCTGATAAATTCTAAAAAATAGACTTATTGCATATAGTATTTTAAAAAGACTAAATCTCAGAAACTTAACTTTGACAACTGAACCATGAAAATGAGGCCAAGGTCAGATGACACCTGCAAGCTAGACATTTACACCTTACAATCATTCCATACACCAAATATAGTAGTCCTAGTGTATACAGTATATGAAAAACAGATCAAAACACAAAAACTTATCTATAACCACTGAACCATGAAAATGAGGTCAAGGTCACATGACACCTACCAGTTGGACATGTACACCTTACAGTCCTTCCATATACCGAATACACTTGACCTATTGCTTATAGTATCTGAGATATAGACTTGACCACCAAAACTTAACCTTGTTCACTGATCCATGAAATAAGGTCGAGGTCAAGTGAAAACTGTCTGACGGACATGAGGACCTTGCAAGGTACGCAAATACAAAAAATAGTTATCATGTTACTCATAATAAGAGAGAAATTATCATTACAAAAAATCTTAACTTTTTTTTCAAGTAGTCACTGAACCATGAAAATGAGGTAAAGGACAATGGACATGTGACAGACGCAAACTTCGAAACATAAGGCATCTATATACAAAGTATGAAGCATCCAAGTCTTCCACCTTCTAAAATATAAAGTTTTTAAGAAGTTAGCTAACGCCGCCCTATGTCGAGCTTTCTGCGACAAAAGTCGCAGGCTCGACAAAAATCCAACTGATTGTCTAAAAAGATAAGTCCTTCCTTAAATCTAATCAAAGAAACAGTTTTTTTATCACTGGATTATGATTTTATGTCTTGTGTTAAAACATGCTAGTTTTCGAGTCAAAAGAGATTATTAGAATAAAATATTAGAGAAAAAGATTGAACAGAAACCATAAGAATATAAATCTTTCAAAATTTCTTTCTCGTGCATGAATTAAAATATTGTTTTGAACAGTCTTAAACAAACTTTTATTACTTTTTTCCTGTTATGTGAACATTTATTGGGGGCAGTTGTTATATATTAGCAATATAACCACGGGTGTCATTCGGTTTATCGAGAGAAATGATCGTGAAAGAATATCTAACGGAGGTCAAGTATTGCGAGACGATCGTGAAAGCTCTGGTACCGGATCGTGAAAGAAATTTAATCGAGAAGACATATGAAAAGTCAGTTAATAATCTAATTTAATTAATTACACGGACAAATTTACAACAAAATAAAACTGTCTGTCAAAATGGTTCAACATTATGATCAGTATGTGAGAAAATCCAGTTCTAAAAGTACATTGTTCTTACAAAACAACAAAAGGCATACTGCTCCTCGACATTTCAGTGACATCAAAAATGTAAACAAACGTGATTTTTTCACAAATTCGAATAAAATAAACTATTTTTCTTCGAAAAAGGGCATTCTATTTGAATGCATCAAATGGTTCTCATAGTTATTTTGTATAAACATAATCTGAAACTTGGTAAAAAAAGAAATATTTACACAAAATTGATATTTCGGATCTTGAAAGATCACGTACCGGTTTTTGAAGATCGTGAAAAGGATCGTGAAAGATCTGATGCTACGAAGACGTTCAAATTATTCTTCAATTATATGATAATTAATATTTGTTATTGGTATTAAAAAAAACTACATTGGCATGACTGACCCGGGTCTCTATTGTTGGTGAATAGGGCTATAATCGTGCAATGCCATTGGATCTAATATCTCATAATACCACACAGACTTGGTAAATTGTATCAATACCAGTCCATTTGTCCGTCCTTCATAAGTATTGTTTTTTTATACATTAAGATGTTTTATTTTGTATTTATAACTTTGAATTCTCATTTTTATGCCCATTATATTTATAAAGCTTACATACCTGTATGCTATAGGGCCACGGTATTTGGTGTATGGTGTACATATCTGTCTGCATGTTTCATATATGACGTCAATTGTATTTGATAAATGAATGATAGTAAGATGTCTGTGTCTGACTGTCGGTAAGGGTTCATATACTTTCGACCTCATGTTCCGAATTAATTGGCCAAACATAACTTTTACATTTGTCAGTTTCTAAGGTACTGTAAGCATCGGAACACCTATATTTGGTGTACGGGATTTTTGTAGAGATCGGTATGGCATGGTTCATCTGACCTTGACCTCTTTTTATGAATCATTGACAATTTTAAGCGTATGTGACACTTCTAGTAAAACCCTTAATATTACAGAAGTTCAACAAATATACTATCATAAGTAAAGCAGACTAGACATTTCAGCATTTGCGCTCTGGTATTCTTTAGTCTGTAATATATAGTTATCTCATTGGAAATCAATCCACATCTGCTACGTTGTATACAAAGATACATATAACTTAAGAAAGTATTGTTGCACAAAATGTTGGTTATCGTTCAATCTCAAATTTTTCATGAAAATGCTGTTTTGCTATAAGTTTTGGTTGATGGTTAACTTTTGGTTTAAACGTTGCATACCCATATTATTAGCTAAATAGTGGCGGTCTGCCTTAATTGTACTAGTCCGATTCTCAGAGCTGAATTTTTCACACTGATTTAGACACGTTTTAAGTGTTTTTTTTTTTAACTTTAGAGGTAAAGTGTTGAATTTAAAAAAACAAATGATAGCTTTCATATAAAAAGAAGATGGGGTATGATTGCCAATTAGACAACTGTCCACAAGAGACCAAAATGACACAGAAATTAACAACTATAGGTCACCGTACGGCCTTCAACAATGAGCAAAGCCCATACCGCATAGTCAGCTATAAAAGGCCCCGAAATGACAATGTAAAACAATTCAAACGGGAAAACTAACGGCCTTATTTATGTACAAAAATGAACGAAAACAAATATGTAACACATAAACAAACGACAACCACTGAACTACAGGCTCCTGACTTGGGACAGGCACATACATACATAATGTGGCGGGGTTAAACATGTTAGCGGGATCCCAACCTCCCCTAACCTGGGACAGTGATATAACAGTACAACATAAGAACGAACTATAAAAATCAGTTGAAAAGGCTTAACTCATCAGATGGACAAAAATACAAGTGGACGTGGCAGGGTACTTGTACATCCAAACAACAAAAGACACTAGGAACAGATCTGAGAGTACTCGCAGTTATTTGACAGCTAGTTCAAAGCCACTAACAACTAATAAAAAATCATGCATCTAAGACTAAATTATCAATCCGTACACATCCAACATCCAATGGATTTAGTGTAAAGACGTCATAAACAGTCAGAGAAAACATGACCTTGTGCAATGCCAAGATACAGGTATCGACAGATTGTAGATCCATGAATGTGTATATGTATATAACATACTAGTAATATTTAGTTTGCTTTTAATTTACTGATAACAAAATCAATATTTATACCAATAAAACAATATTCAATGATCTTATTACAGTGTTGAATTGGTAACCTTTTAGAATAAGTTTATTTAAAGGAGCGATAAGTTTACAAGGATCATTTCTAAATTTCCGGGCACGGTTAACAACATTTCCGTAAAATGAGGATGTGCTATCCCGTTTGAAATAAGTTTTCTACAGGTACAACCAAACTTCAAAACCAAATCTTTATATCTATGGAAAAATTTAGTAAAGGTTTTAAGTAATTTATGGTAACGATATTCCTGGTTTAATAATTTACCAGTAATACATAGATTACGTTCGTTAAAATCAAAAACGTCACAACAGACACGGGAATAGCGAACGAGCTGTGAAATATAAACACCGTAAGATGGTGCCAAAGGAACATCACCATCTAAAATGGAAAATTAACAATAGGGAACGAAAAATCGTCCCATTTGTCGTAAATTTTAGTGTGGAGTTTCCAGTTTAAAACCGAAATATCTAAATCTAGGAAAGGACAGTTATTACCGTTTAAATTTGATTTATTTAAAGTAAGTTCCTTGGGGTAAATTTCAGCAGTATATTGAGAAAATTCTTGATTATTTAACGAAAAAATATCATCAAGATAACGGTAAGTGTTGTTGAATTTATCAATTAAATGCAATTTCGACGGGTCTTTACTGAGTTTAGTCATAAACTGTGATTCGTAACAGTACAAAAACAAGTCTGCTATTAAAGGGGCACAATTAGTGCCCATAGGGATACCTACAACCTGTCGATAAACATTGTTGCCGAAACGTACATAAATATTATCAAGGAGAAAATTAACAACTTCAATCATCTCATCACACCTCCAGTAAGTATATCTAGCATATTTACCTTTCTCATTAGAGAAGAAGGCTTTAAATGAGTTGCAACAAATATATTTGCATTCAGCTTTACCAAACGACCATTTAATTAAATAGGAAAACTTTTGTTTGATAAGATAGTGTGGGAGTGTAGTGTAAAGAGTAGAAAAATCAAAACTGTCAACAGAATCAAAAGGACCATCAAAAGCATGTAATTTATCTAAAACATCCAAAGAATTTTTTACACTCCAAAAATAGTTTATACCACTATGTTCATATATTTTATTACAATAGTTTATGATAAGCTCTTTAATAGTAGTTAATGAACTTGTTAAAAGCACTGAAAGATTAGTTGTAGAACACTTACTAGAGGCCGAGGTGAAACGATATTTAAATGGTTTTTTGTGTAGTTTAGGTAGCCATGTTCGTTCTTATCAAAAAAGTTACAGGCTTCAACCAGTTGCAGCTATATCAAGTGGTAAAATAAATATTGATTTCTGATTATTAAGTCTGGTCACGCATTATCTTTCACGATCAAAATAATGCTGCCTGATCTTTCACGATCAAGTTTGATGAAAAATCAACAAAATTCAAGGTTTTCATAAACAAATGAACGGTTTTAAGGGAAGAGCATACTTTTATTTTTACTGTACTTTCGGACACAACAAAGATTAAATTTCAAATATATTATGATATATTGAAATATGACCATTATAGGTTCAAAAAACGTGTTTTTTTTAATTAATCCCATAGACATGCATTGTGCCTTTTGTGTTTTTTCATAAAGTACTGCATATTTTCTTTATCTTATTGCACAGTAATGTTGAGGAAGTTGAAGCATTTTGACAGACATATTTTTTTGTTCGGATTTGTTCCGCATTTTGAAAATTCAGCGATTTTTTTCACACATTCTGAAGTAGAATTTACATTTAATTACATTCACGATCCGGTACCAGAGCTTTCACGATCGTCTCGCAATACTTGACCACCGTTAAATATTCTTTCACGATCTTAAATATTCTTTCACGATCATTTCTCTCGAAAAAACGAATGACACCCGTGTTAGCGAGTACACACACATTTTGTATTTCAGACAATGTACATTTATTGTTTATATCCTACAATTAATAACTGGCGCTTTAAGGTTCGTGGCATATAAACTCTTATGTATTTCATTATTTTGAAAACAAAATGAAAATTATGTCTTATGAATAACCATGATGAAATAATTGTTTTTTCCATAATTGAATCGTGCATTATTTGTGTATTGGATTACTTAGTTGCCTTCTTTCTATTGTTATCTATTTTGTTTACTGACAAATGACAAAATAATGCAATAGTTAAAATTGAATATTTTACAAAACTTTGTCACGATTTTACAAAACTTTGTCACGATTAAAAAATTAAAACCGACTGAATAAATTAAAATATGAGAATTCAATGATTATCGATGTCGAAATTAGCCGTCGGTAATAAACAGTCAGTTTGTGTAAAAGAAATAGCTACTAAATTTGTTTATTATGTATGTACAAAGTATATGTATATTGTATATAATCAGCCCTTCTGTATATTTCTTGTTTTTATAATTGATTCAACAAATTTCGCTTGTCCAGGTGTCAATAACGGTGATGTTCACACCACGAGTAGTGATAAATGACACAATAACACAGCGGTCGATCAATAATATAAGTAAAAATTGCGTGCCGTATGCTGAATGTCGCCCCTCCTCTGAAAAAGGACGCTTATTTTTATATAAAATCTCGCAAAATTATGACCAATATTTTGGCACATCCCCGTTCACCCAATAATAGGAAGTGAATTCGTCACCATCATGGTTTCAAAGAGAAAGTAAAACGTTAAACGCCGGATTGTCGTCCAATTAAAACACTCGTTACATTGTTGTTTTGTATATTTAGAATCCGAGATAAACCTAGATTTTCTCGAGAAATGAGATAATTCATTATCTGAAGTTGAGAAAATTAGTTATCTGGAGATAAATTAGGATTATCTGAAAATCGCTCAGAAAAACCTAGATTTTCTTAATATTTTGAGATAAACCGGGATTTTCTCCAGATAATGAATTTTCTGTATTTTCTGAGATAAACTAGGATTTTCTCGAATTTGAATTAAGCTGAGATAATCTTAGTTTATCTGAGATAAACCGGGATTATCTGAGATAATCCTAGTTTATCTGAGATAATCTAAGATTAATTAATAAAAGTGGTTCAGGCGTGCCATATAGGTGAACATAATTATCATTACAATTTTCTGACAACACCAATACCTAAAAGTATACATATAATGTTTACTGGTCAAGACAAATGCGATGGTTGTATGCACAATCAATCTCTTTGCTTATAAACTTGTGATATCTCAACGGTTAAAGCATAATTCATTTGTTTCCTGTTTAAATATATTATCTCCATCTTTGCATTGAATGATTATCTTCAGAACGGCTCTTAGAATATATATAAAAAACCACTAAAATAATCATGATTTTACTTCGTTTCGTATGTTTGTGAACGGATTCATACCATATACTTATTTAAACGTTGCGTTTTGCCAAATTTTCCTTTAAATTGCCTCCGAAATCACCAGAGAGTAAAAATGAACAAAACTATCAACTTTTTTAAGTGAATGAATAACGCACAAGTGGCGTCTATACATTTAGTCCTAGTTACTGTGTTTTCTTTACAATAACATAATATAAATGTTGTTTGATCTGGTCTGAACTTTGTTAATATTTACTGTTTATTTATTCAATTATTGATTATATAGTGTTCACTTAATAAGTACATTTTGTTAAAATAGCTATTAATTATGGCATATAATTTCTTGGCTATTAAATAGTTTATTCTTATCTAATAAGGTGGAGAATTCAATGAGAGGTGAATGCTACCACAGGGATATGTCGAAAAACTTCTACGCCATGGCAAAAAAAAAAAGACAAAAGACAAACAACAGTACCCACACAAAACATAAAAAACAAAGACTGAGTAACACGAACCCCAACAAAACTATTGGTGATCTCAGGTGCTCCAGAAGGCTGAAAAGATCTTGCTCCACATATGGCACCCGTTGTGTTGAAAATATAAGTACAAACCAGGTTATATGTTTAACATTCTCAACTAGATAAGTCAAATTTGGGGAAAGGGACGAGATTGTAGCTACGATAATTGGAACATATCCGTCATCATCTATAACGGATATTTTATAACGGTCAACAAACTCGTGATGGCATCATTGAAATGCATGAATTTTATTTTCCATTAACTATACAAATATAGTTACAAAGAATAAAATTATTTTTATGCACAATTACATTAAATATTTAAGAACAACAAGTGAACAATACAGCCATAAAATATTGAATTAAAACTAACCAGAAAGAATGACCTTTACATTTTAATTTTGTTTATAATTTTACACAGTTGGGCATCAACTATATAGTTTCTCTAGTTCATTAACTGTTAAAACTAATATTTGAACAAAATGTACATTAGTGTGATAACAGTTTCTTTATTGCTGATCTTCGGATGCCATGATATAATGTATGTATCACCGATAATTCTTGATTTGGAAGGATGACACAACCTTTACTTTAAGATATGTTGTTTTATCTTCTCAATTTCTCATATTGAGTGATGTCGATGCAGTTGGTGAATAATTCAAAGTTTGAAGACAACAACTGTATGTCGATCTTTTTTTTGTCATTTTGCTTTTAGTTTTTGTAACGTTTCTTAATGTCCCATTAGTATCACTTCGGTTCCTTTTTAAGATTTAAGGCATATACGCGAATCTTTTTTGGAATTTGTGTTATCTCAAAATCGTATTTTCTCCCAAAATTCTAAAATCGATATTAGAACTTAAAACTTTAATCTTGAACATGGTCTGATTTAAATTTTGAATGCCTTTGCAGTTATTTGAATTCTTAATTCTCATCAACGAAATTAAGTGCCAACTTTTGACATCATTTTCTGCAAAGCAAACAATATTGAGCCCTGTGTTCAATAACACGGTATTTTCTAACTTTCCAATTTAGTCAAATTCTTTTAATCATATGCATTTGCTTGGCATGAATAATTTTTTACCAGTTTTTCCTTTTTATCATACTTTAGGAGTTCAAACTTTGTATATTTTCTTTTGTTGACTAGTATTATGTTGCACTAAATAAAAACATGTTTTAAATAATACTACATTTATAAGCTAACACAATTTTTATAGCAAGTTTAAAAGAAAAAATGAAATGAAACACTATTCAACATCTTAGTAATACTTAATTTTCAATGAAATGTAAAAAAATAATAATAGTAACAAATGAAGAAATGTTTATTATTTGCAATAAACGATCATGCGCATGATGTAGAAAAACCCTACTCCTTGCATTCTAATTTATAATTAAAGCAGAACAAAATAAATGTCTTCATTTACTTTATTAAGAACAGACCTACATTTTTTTTTTTTTCAAAATGAATATTTTTTCTTTTGACATTTCTTCTACCAGCTGTATGGCTTTTTTTCTTTTTCATATTCAACTCAAGCAAGTACTAATTAAAGCTGGTTAGTTTCATTTATATTATCAAAATTTTAAAAGTTTTTCAGCATTGTTATGGTATCTTCTTTAAAATAATTTCTTTGATTTTTGAATTTTCATGCAATTTAAGAAGAAATGTTTTATAATAAATTTGAGTAGCAGTTGAAAAGCTTTTGACAGAAATGCAGGTCCTTCAAAACTGAGCTGAAGTATTTAATATATTTTCCAAATGTATTTAAAGCGAGCCCATGAGGATAATCATACAAAATCCCGTTTATATTTACTACATCTATGACACAAATACATATTTTATCATGAAATTTAAAAAAAAAAAAATCATGACTTTTTTCCTTACATTTATCAGCCGTGAGCAATTTTTACTTCTAGTTTTTACGTTTTCCCGTGACTTTTGTCTGTGCACTCAAAATCTACAGGGCACACGGTTTCTATTAATACATCAATTGTATAGTGAATTTTTAGACCACAGTCCAAAATTGTGTGATAATATTAAATTCAGACACCAATTCTGTATAAGAAAGTTGTCTTATATATGTTTATACAGATGGCCCGTTTCTAACAAAACAATGTTTTTTCTTATCTCAAACTGTTAGTTTAACAACAATATTTGTCCGGATCAACCTTATTATCACTGTATTATGACATTATATAGCCGTAACATCAATTAGTTAGTTTTTTTACTTCTACATGGATTGTATAATATAAATAACAGCAATATTTGAACGCAATGACTACACAATTAGGTCTTCTTCAATTCAGAGTGCTGGTATGTTCTCTGTCTATTTAAAATACTAAGTCTTAACCAAATCAGTAGTTTGTATATCTCAGGCTGGCTGGTTACAAAAAATCTGACCGCATCAACAATAACTGTCCATATGAGCACTGTTTTATAGCCGTATCTTAAATCAGTAAATTGATTTATTCAGGATGGATTTTATTATACATGTTATACAAATGAATGCAATATTGTAACACAGTTTGTACACACATTAGTTCGCATCAATTTAGAGGAATAGCATTTCTCTTTTAATTCAAAATACTGAACCTTCACAACGAAATCTTTTACATTTTTCCTGTTACCTTTTGTCTGGTGAATTTTGTCCTACTTCGTCCTTGTTTAAGAAAGTAACACAACACACAAATGTATGTACCTCTAAAATATTTATGAGTACAATTCAATTGAACATGCCATAATACATAAATGGCACTGCTTAAGAATGGGATTTGATTCAAATCACATACAAAATGAAGAACGATAAGAATGTAATCACATATTACAAATAGTAATTGCTACATTGCTACTGATAACTGAAAATATATTCCTAATTGAATGAACCTTTAATAAAAAAAAAATTATGTCAATGAAGAAAACTTATTACTATGGAAGTAATTTGAAATAATTTACCTGTACAGGTAAGGGTTAATGCAAAATTGACCCCAATATATTGTCTACATTCTGTCAAATATCACAAAATCGACACATTTGATGGTGACACTACCAGGTAGTGAATATTTTTGAGAGTATGTCACGGGTGGTACTGTACCTCTACCATTTGACGCCTAACATTACAGGCTAAATAATAGCACATGGAGATGAGACTAGATACTACAGTGTCAGCAATTTTTGTAGGCTTATTCATTCTAAATGTATTAATATTATCAGAATAAAAGATTAAAGCTGTCAAATAGAACTGAGTGTTTTTTCTAATTTAGAGATTTGTCTGACAACGCCATAAGAACCTTATACAGTGACACTTTTTCGGATTACTTCAATGTGCAGAAAATGTAAGTAATAAAATATACTGTTAACTAAAAATATAGAAAACACATAATGACAAGACAGTACTATGTTAGAAGTGCTGTCACTGTCAATCAGTATACCCAGGGAACACATATTCCTCCGTGTAGATCCCACTAGGAGTTCGCAGTAATGTTAAGGTTGTTCGCCACTTGAAAACATGGTGAGAAGATTTGACCAGGTTTGCATGACTAAATGGGGAAAAAGATTAACAAGCAGGGGACTAGTTGCTAAGGCTTGTATAGGTTTTGAACTTTGACCCTAAATATCTAAGTTATTGAAGATATCCATAATGCCTATGTTTATCTTACATATTGTTACAAGTTGGTCCCCTACAGTTGGGTGAGACCAAGCATAACATAAAGTAAACGCACGTCCGCGTGCACATTTTGCGTTAGTTAACTTCAATTTTCGCGTTTACCATAATTACGTTGACGTGGTCAAAATGGAGATTTCTAATGTCTACCCAGTAAACGCGCGTTTACTCTGTGTCCGTTTAGTCAGTAGTAAACGAGCGTTTACTTCAGATTTCACAAGTTTATTTTACGTGCACTTAAAAGTAAACGTGCGTTTACTACATATTTCACAGATGCATTTTACGTGCACTTGAAGGTAAACGCGCGTTTACTTTTCGCGTTAATTAATTAATTGCGTAAATTATGAAATAAACTTCGTGTACATTTGTACATTTATTTTATTTTGTTAAAACGAATTTTATCTTAATATTTTATGTATATGTGTTTAAAACCAAAACAATTCAAAAACACTTTTAATTCGAAATATTAACTTTTATTAATTGCAAAAATCAGTTCTAATAACTTTAAGTAGCGGATTTTCTATATTTTCTTTTCAAAAGTTACATGTACAAATATCGACTCACAAAAACTTCAGTAACAGGTCTGCAACTTACCAGACCTAAAGACAGGTCTGCAACTTACCAGACCTAAAGACAGGTCTGCTTATGGCAGATGACCGTGTTTAAGACTTTTCATATTAGACCTGAGCTTCTATGTAAACAATAATCACATTGTTCTTTTTTTTTCCAAATTACTATACTGTACTCGTAAGACTATGTAAAATAGATATTATACACATTAAAAATTCCTTTTCATTTCATATTCTTATAAACATTAAATAATGGCTATGAAATTACATGTACACACTTCTGATCGACAAATATTCATGTAGCTATCATAAACGAAAGCAAATGTTTGTTTTTTTTTTTTTTTAATTAGAAGACTTCCTTTGACATATAAATATGATAAATAAAATATATATATAATATTAAAACTGTTCAAGACATTTTGTTTAAACAAAATTGAAAAGTTTTAAAATTCGAAAATATTACCTAACACAAAATGCAAGAAATTTAAGAGGGTGTGGATGTGGGTTTGCAGAAAGAGAATATGAATGTAAGAATATAAAGAATAAAGAAAATGTACCCCAAAAAAAAAAAAAAAAAATAGAGAACAGAGAATAATGAGGTGCTACTACATAATGAATAGAGAATAATGGACAAAAGATATAAATAAAAAGAAAATGCCTTTGGTCTCTTGTGGAGAGATTCTTCCTTGACGATCATACCTTATATTCTTATTTTTATACATAACATTTTAAATAGTTCAGAATGTGTCTATACAGTGCCTCATAAGTCAACTATTGCTCGGAATTTGTCTTTTATTACTGTTCACATACATTGTGAATTTAAGAATATATTGGGTGTACATCAATATGACAGCAACTCTACGACAACAATATCTAGAATACATTTTGATACCAACATAAGTCTTTATCAGAAGACAGATGTACTCATATAGTGTATAACATTTAGAAGTAATTAAACAGAAGCAATCAACAAACTTATACATTCGTACTGAACATGCATAAAATAGTTGCCACTGGACATTAGGCAATTATCAATCAATCATACATGACATTATGTTTTAAAGCTCAAAAATATAACACACACATATATGTATACGTGAAGCTGTGATACTATGACTATTTTTTATTTAAGAGTAAAACCTAATTATTATGCTATACTTTTATATAATCTAAACGAAAATCCTATGTCTGAAAATTATGTGCATTCCTTATATTGTGCATATTTGATTGTCACACGATAACACGTTTTATTTTAACACCCACCCCACCCCTTTTTCCATTTGTAGATGCTTTGTATCTTACTTCAAAAATGTCCATAAAGAGTTGAAATATAGTCAGTGCGAACTTCGGACGAATCAAACTTGTAATGTGTTAAATTCAGAATGAAATGTGCAAAATGTATTGCTTATAGATTTAGGGAGAAGGTATCATGTTGACAGAAGTGACAAAATGTGTTCTATATGCCAGAATGGACATATCGGAGACGACTATCACTATATTCTTGTTTGTCCAGTTTAAGAAGATGAAAGGAAAAGATTGAATGATATCAAACGAAATGTTGAAAACCCAAAACACTCATACAGCTTTACAATTTCATAAAATGTATCAACAGTAAAATTACTCCTTCTTCTCAACCATAATTTCAACATATTTAAACACTATTTATTTAAACATTTTTATTTGTATTCTCATATTTTTATTTATTTTATCTACTTTTATTTATTTAATTTATTTTAATATTTATTCTATGTTATGACATCTAATAACTTGTATTCATGTTTTTATGGGAATAGACTATCTTTCTATCTGTACATCTTCCTGATTCTTTTAAAATTTAAAGTTAAAACCTATACACAGGTAACTTCAGCTGGATGTATTAAACATGTGGTGAAAGCCGGAGGTGGACATCCTGTGTATATGTGGTAGGAATGGCAATTAGCGTTTTGTTAATTTGTTAAGACGACAGTCGTACGTGTATAATGTCGGTTCACTTAATACCAAACACCTAGACTTGAAGTCAACAGTAATAGAAAAATTAAAAATAATAGTAATCGATATACAGCACCTGGATTAATTTTGAATCAAACAATATATCGTGTTTCTTCAATTGTCAGTATAAACTAATTTTAGGTTGCTATATTTATCTTTAACTGTATATTTTGAATATATATTGAACATATTTAAACATTGGAATTTGAATTGAATATTTCTATAGGTCCTCTCAGTATACACGGTGACTTATATTTTTTTTTTTATTTCTGTGTCGTTTGGTCTGTTGCGGAGATTTGTCTCATTTGGCATTCATACCACTTTCATCTTCTAATTAGTATATATATTTGGTCCTCTTTTCTTTTCACACAGCTCTTAACGTAATTAGGTCTTTGGGAACTACCATTCAACTGTAACTTGATTTTTGATTTTTTATTTTAAATATCGTATCAGGAAAAGGGAATATATTTCGTATTGTGAGTTTTTTGTCATAAAATTTATAAAGCAAAAATCGCGACAAAAAAAAAATGCTTGTGCGGTACAAGAAATTCAGAATGATCTACCTTCCCCTTCAGAGATACATGTTCGTTATTTTATATATTATTGCTTTTAAATGCTGATATTATGTTCATTTAATTATATATTCATCAAGATCACGGACTGGACCTCAAATGAAGCTTGATGTCGGCATGCAAAGTGTAAACGACCATACCAAAGTCCAAGTGTTAA